>PVKC010001367.1:31355-51410 GCA_004027635.1 Crocidura indochinensis | reverse complement strand
AAATAGCGCCCAGGATACAAGAGCCACCCACTGAGTGGGAGAAACTATTCACCCAATATCCATCAGATAAGGGGCTAATCTCCAAAATATACAAGGCACTGACAGAACTTTACAAGAAAAAAACATCTAATCCCATCAAAAAATGGGGAGAAGAAATGGACAGAAACTTTGACAAAGAAGAAATACAAATGGCCAAAAGGCACATGAAAAAATGTTCCACATCACTAGTCATCAGGGAGATGCAAATCAAAACAACTATGAGGTACCACCTCACACCACAGAGAATGGCACACATCACAAAGAATGAGAACAAACAGTGTTGGCGGGGATGTGGAGAGAAAGGAACTCTTATACACTGCTGGTGGGAATGCCATCTAGTTCAACCTTTATGGAAAGCGATATGGAGATTCCTCCAGAAATTAGAAATCGAGCTCCCATATGACCCAGCTATACCACTCCTAGGAATATACCCAAGGAATACAAAAATATAATACAAAAACCCCTTCCTTACACCTATATTCATTGCAGCACAATTTACCATAGCAAGACTCTGGAAACAACCAAGATGCCCTTCAACAGACGAATGGCTAAAGAAACTGTGGTACATATACACAATGGAATATTATGCAGCTGTCAGGAGAGATGAAGTCATAAATTTTCCTACACATGGATGTACATGGAATCTATCATGCTCAGTGAAATAAGTCAGAGAGAGAGAGAAAAACACAGAATGGTATCACTCATCTATGGGTTTTAAGGGGAATGAAAGACATTCCTGCAATAATAATAATTTGCAGACACAAAAGAGAAAAGAGCTGGAAGTTCCAGCTCACCCCAGGAAGCTCACCACAAAAAGTGGTGAGCTTAGTTAGAGTAATAACTGCATTTTGAACTGTCCTAAAAATGAGAACCTATGAGGCAAATGGAGAGCCTGTCCAGAGTACAGGCGGGGGGTGGTTGGGGAGGAGGGAGATTTGGGACAATGGTGATGGGAACGTTGCACTGGTGATGGGTGGTGTTCTATACATGACTGAAACCCAAACACAACTATGTATGTAATCAAGGTGTTAAAATAAAAATAAATAAATAAATAAAAAAATAAAAAGAAAAAAGAAAAAAAAAAGGTTATGATGTATGCCACACATGTAGTGGCTAGGATGAATAAAGCTATTACTTCCTGATGCCTGCATGTGAGTGAGATTTCTGCCCGCCGCACTCATGAATCTCCAGATCTGACGGTTAATGAGGGTTGTGGAGCCACATGATTCAGAGCCTAAAGACAGAGGCCTCCATCCACCAACCAAAGCAATAATAAGGTCTTAAAATTACAACACATAACTTTGTTCTTCTATTTGAAAAAAAGGAAGGACTGAAGTCAAGTGAGAACTAAGGAAAACATATAAAATAAAAGTTTTCCATTTTGGTCACATTTTCATAAAGCTTCAAAATTTCAATTATTTTCCTATTTTTCATTTGTACCTTAGCTGACAGTTGACACTAATAGAAAAGGCCCTGAATTTTGTTGCAACTATTTTCTTCATGATTGATTTTAACCTACTAACATCATGTTACCACAAATAAAATATCACGGTAAGTTGGAGAAGAAAAATGTTTTCTCTCATATCTGATTGCAACCTACCAACTTTAGATTTAAAGTTCTAAATTGTTGTACTCCAGCAGGAAGAGGCCAACACCCTGAGGCTCTGATGAGCTGCTTCTCTGTCCCTCAGGACAGGCTACAACTTCAATGCATTTAGAACCAGCTAGCAGCTGCAAATGAGAGAAAAGTGAAATAAAATAAAGCATTCAAGTAACATTATCTTTTTTAATAGTCACAAGGAAATTCCTAACATTTTGCAGTCTTAGGTTTGAGGTGGGAGCTTTTCTAGAATTGAGGAAATGCAATTAGGAAAGTACAAATTTTGACTAGGTGGACTTTGGCCTTAGATTTTACAAAGACTGACTGGTCAGACAGCTTCCTTTTTCAAATAATGGCTACAGAAGCCAGTAATGTACATGGACTCAGTTGGACTTCTGAACTGCCTATAGTCCCATTATACAGCAATTTTTGCATTTGCTGTTATTCTTGTTTTTCAATCTATTTGACTAAAAAATATCAGCAACTCTGTGTCCAATTTTATTTCACAAGAAGTCACATTAGACAGAGCTGGGAAGCAATGTGTACTGGTTCTTGTAAATTGATTTCAATACTGATGCCATAGTTCATAGTCTCTCAGAATCAGGCTTTAGTATCTGAGAAGTGATAAATTCTTCCCAGGAAACTGTTTTAATGGATGACAGACTTGGAGTCTATGATAGTTTTGGTCAATAAGCCTTAATCTAGAAAAAATTGAGAGAGAAGAAAAAATTTTCCCCTATAGAATTTTATGAACTAACCTTCAAAACCTGTATCTGTTCTCTCACATTATGAGCTGGCCCTGAAGTTTTTTAACTGAAAACTGTGAGTTTACTCAACTGCAGAATTTAGATTGATGTTTGTAGAGAAAGAGCTTTGACAAATTTGCTGGATGCTATGCTGAATCACTTCTCCTGTGGGACAGCTAGGGCCTCTCGAACCTATTTAGCTCTCATTACAGAGTGAGAAGAAATTAAAAGAAGCAATAAACGTATTCCTAGAATTATATATAAAAGGAGGTATAATTTATCATGAATATTTAGAGCTAATACTTGGCTTGTATATTTTGGCACAACTTACTCTGATGAAAGAACAACTGCCAACAACTTTCATCTTTTCTACTCTATGTCAGGACTGGACAGCTGAGGGTGCAAGCAGAAGACATGTCTGAGGATTATAGGGATGGCTGTGTGGTCCGGGACTATAATAAACAGTCACCCAGAATACAGCCCCTAAGTACCATGAAAGCCCAAAGTCATTTTTTCTTCACTTGGATCAACCACTTCAGAAGCTTTGATACTTGCCTTTCTGTCCTCAAAAAGTCTCATTAGATGAGCAATAAAATTCTTCATGTCCTCTGGGTGTTATGTTTCTATCATCATTAGTCCCAATGCTCATGTAAAGGGTATGGGGGGAGATATATATTAAGGATAGCCATTTTCTGTAACAGCAGTTTGTGGGAGTTTATCACTATGTTCCTAATATTAGCCTTGAGAGGCAAGACCAGCATGTCCCCACAGGTGCTCTCTGAGAGGTGAAGAGGAATCTGACCAGAGATATGAATCACCATGTCCAAAGAAGAGGACAACCACTTAGTTCCATGTCTGTATATTTATTCTAGTCAATGAGCACCCAATAGACCACATTAAAAAAATACCACACTACAAATGAAATGTCAGACTGGGAAAACACACAGTTTCCATTATGTTTAGTGAATGAAAATGATAGTTCTGAAGTCACAAGTTGTAACAGCCATTTATTTAGCATCTGTAATAAGCATTTTAGAGTGGAAATGTTGATGAGATTTGAAGCACTCAAAGAAACTATGGAACTGACAGTCAACAAGATAAAAGAGATATGAGAGCAGGAATGAGAAACTTTAAACAGAAATTATAGAACTGAAAAACTGGGTAGGCAAAATGAAAAACTCACTGGAAGACCTCAGAAACAGAGTAACAGTTATGGAGAACTGCTCTGTGAGCTGGAAGATGAACTGCGTAACACCTCCATACAACAGAAGAGATTGAATAAAAAGCCATAAACTAAACTAAAGAGCATGGAAAAATTCTTGAAATATGTGAACAAAAAACAATGGAACTCTGTAATAAATTCTAAAGAAACAAAGTAAAAACTGTTAGAGTCCCAGAGACTCAAATACAATATCTCCATGAAGAATCAACAGGTAAGGTCATCATTGCTGAAAAATTTCCAGAGTGAAATGTTCATGCACCCACATCCTGGATGTCAGAGGCGTACCAACTAAAAGTGATCCAAATAAAAGCACTTAAAGGCACAGCCTGTTACAATGATGAAAACCACAGATAGAGAGAGAATACTAAAAATAAGAAGATCAAAAAAGGAAGTTGCATACAGAGAAGCATCCGTAAGGTTTCTAGCAGATTTTTCACAAGTAACACTCCAGGCCTGATGGTATTAGTGGAATGCAGTGGGGGGAAAATGCAATAAAATGAACACCTCAACAAGATTACTTCACCCAGCCAGACTTTTATTCAGGTTTGAAGAAAGGATACACAACATCACAGATAACAATGCTCAGGGAACTTAGAGAGTCAAAACCATTCAGAATGGTAAATGAATGAAAAAAGTGAATCTAACATTCTGCCACCTGAAAGAAATATATCTGAATAGTCAGAGCAAACACAGCCTCAAAGTTAAAAGTTGGGGAACAATTCTTCAAGTAAACAACTCCCTTAAGAGGAAGGGATGGCCATAATAATATCAGAGGACACCAACTTTAGGCTTAAAAAACTTGAGACAGACGGGTATTACTTAATAATCAAGGGATGTGTATATAAGGAAGAAATCACACTACTAAATATTTATGCAATAAATGAAGAACTAGCTCCACATAAAAAAATCCCTGGGTGATGCCAATCAAAATTACAATGAAATTTCATATCATACCAGAGAGACTCTCTGGCACACATCACAGAGTAAAAAGCTACCAGTGCTGAAGTGGCGGTGAGGAGAAAGGGACTCTCACTTACTGGTGGTGGGAATGTCAATTCCATCTTTTTGGGAAAACAATATGGATATTCTTCTGAAAACTAGAAATTGAGCTCTATAGATAACCCACCAATACTGTCCTTGGAATATATATCAGAATATATATGATATATATCAGAATTCCAAAAGCATCTGCAGAAAATAGAGGTACAGAAAAGGCATCTACACCCCTACATTCATTGCAGAACTATTCACAATAGCCAGAATCTGGAAACAACCCAAATGCCTAAGAACCATGAGTGGATAAAAACAATGAAATTATATGCAGCTGTTAGGAAAAAAATAAAGTCATAAAGCATGATAATTCCTGGATTAATGTTGAGAATATTTTGCTGAGAAAATGAGTTAGAGGGATAGGCAGAAAATGATTGCACTCATTGTAGAACATAAAACAGAATATTTTAACCCAAAGATATTAGATGACCAGACATTAGAAATGAATGCTAGGTAGACCAGTCAATGTTAGGAAACTTGCCACAAATAATGTGGAGCAGTTAGGTTAGAGAAGTTGGAACTTATCATTCTGGCCAAGAATTGGGTGCAGAAAGGAGATAAAGTGATATGGATGATATCCCTTCAATAACAATATTACAAATCACAGTGTCAAAAAGGAAAAAGTAGACAGGGGGCAGGAAGAGGGAGAGAGAAGTGAATGTCTGTCTCGAAGGCAGGCAGTGGGTAAGGTGGAGGGAAACTGGGGATATTGGTGAAAAAAACGTGCACAGGTGAAAGATGGTGTATATTGTATGACATAATATCAATCATGAATGATTTTTTTCTTTCTTTTGGGAGAGTTGTTTGTTTTGGGGCCACACCCAGTGAGTCTAAGGGGTTACTCCTAGCTATGCACTCAGAAATTGCTCCTAGATTGGGGGACCATATGGGACGCAGGGGATTGAACCCAGGTCCATCCTGGGCAGCCGCGTGCAAGGCAAACTGTGCTATCATTCTGATGAACAATTTTTAAACCACAGTGCTTAAAGTAATTATTTAAACAAATGCAACCTTTAATTCAATTTCAGTTTCTCAATTTTTTTTTCACACAAATCTGATTCAAGCTTAAAAGAAGAAAGAAGTTCCTGATGAATTTCTTTTCTGTTTCCATTCATTTCTCTACTATGAGTTTCTACTGTATGCTGTAAAGCTATACTGTGACTTGGAAAGAGGATCAGAGTTAAAGGGCAGTGAATCTAGCACCTTTTTGAGTAAGAATGAGGTTTTTTTTGTTAGCTTGTTTTTCATAAATACACAGACTTAAAATCCTTTTCTTGGACTCTAATTCCTAGGTTTGTTTGTTTGTTTGTTTTTGGAGGGGGGGGTCACTCCCGGCAGTGCTCAGGGGTTACTCCTGGCTATCTGCTCAGAAATTGCTCCTGGCAGGTACGGGGGACCATATGGGACACCGAGTTTCGAACCAGCCACCTTAGGTTCTGGATCGGCTGCTTGCAAGGCAAACACTGCTGTGCTATCTCTCCAGGCCCTAATTCCTAGGTTTGTAATGTGCTCTCTAGGTGGCATTTTGAGACATGCCATTCTTCCTTAGTCCTCTGTCTCTGATCTATCTTTAAGCAATGCCTTACTTAAAAGGGAAACTTCGTTTTAATATTGAATCAAAATTATTTTTTTAATTTCTCTGCAGCTCTAAAGAGTCATAAATTAACAGCATTCTGAGCTCTGTCTTGAGATTTCTACTGGGATATCTTTTTCAGATTCCTTGGATATGAGTTCCATATCCCCCATCTTAGCTAATGAAGCTCTATTTCTAAGAATAGTCTGTGGTAGTCAAGACTGGAAAATTTCTGCAGTTTACAAAAAGCCCTCAGGATGCTGAAAGAAGGAAAAGTGATATGCATGATAACCCTTCAGTAACAATATTGCAAACTGCAGTGTCTAAAAGGAAAAAGGGCAGAGTGAGAGAAGAAAAGAGAGAGAATATATGTGTGAGAGAGAGAACAAAAATGTCTGCATAAATGTAGGCAGTAGGGAGCACAGGCAGAACAGGCAGAACAGAAACTGGGGACATTGCTAGCAGGAAATGTGTGTTGGTGAAGGGATGGGCATTGGATATTACATGACTGAAACTCAATTATGAACAACTTTGTAACAGTGTGTCTCACGGAGATTAAATTAAAAACTATACATGAATTATTATATTTAAAGTATATATATATCATATATAAAGCTCTCAGTGGGAAGACAGAGTACCCTGTCAGAGAGATTCTTCCCATAGGAAAGTGCATTCTATTCCCTGGTAACCACTCCTGCCTGCCCTGCAATCCCCCAAATCTATTAACCCTTTCTTTTACTTTATTTTATTTTATTTTATTTTATTTTATTTTACTTTATTTTATTTTAACACCTTGATTACATACATAATTGTGTTTGGGTTTCAGTATGTAAAGAACACCACCCATCACCAGTGCAACGTTTCCATCACCATTGTCCCAAATCTCCCTCCTCCCACCCACCCCCCGCCTGTACTCTGGACAGGCTCTCCATTTCCCTCATATATTCTCATTATTAGGACAGTTCAAAATGTAGTTATTTCTCTAACTAAACTCATCACTATTTGTGGTGAGCTTCATGAGAGAAAAGAGCTGGAAGTTCCAGCTCACTTTCTTTTTTTTAAATATCCTAGAAATGTAGTGTTAGAGTAAAGGGGTCAGATTCATTGTCACCCAGATAATGTTTCCTAAATGCTCTGAAGTATATGAAGTATATGAAGAAGATCAACACCCTAACATAGATTTGAAGTCTCAGCCAAAATTCTAAAACAACAGGGAATTTACACTTAACACCTTTCATTTTCTATTCACAATCATTTTAAGGCAATGCTGTCTACTGCATTCTTAAGGAAAAAACCCACAGATATATACAAGTGTAAGTTAGTGCTTGCCTTAGAAAGTATTCTGGAAAATAACAATCATATTTTGGATGATAAACACCAGAGATGAACAACACTGAGAGAGATGTGCTCTTCTAGAAGAGAAGGCTTATAGTTTACATTTCCTATGCAACAGATTCAAATCTGAGAGAGGTTATTCTCTTTCTCATAATTTGTTTGTCTGTTTATTCATTTGAGGACTTCTGGGATCATTTCACCTTTAGAAAGGAGCAGATATGGGGTGCAGAAAATCAAAATTAGGCCAGCCCAAGTTCACTACAAGCAATTTAGTAAAAATGGGGCTTTTATGTAAATATACATGTATCTCCTATCTTTGAGTTTACTAAAATAAGCTCTTCCTTATTTGCATTAACTTATGCTTTCCTAATAAGAAACATTATCTTAAAGTCCCTACCAATCCTATTTATTTACTAAGATTCTAGGGCCTTATATTGTTCACTCTAATAGTAAACAGTACTTCCAAAACTCTACCTGAGACCTCCAGCCATAGCCTCATTCAATCTTGCAATTTATACAGCTATTAGAGTGAACAATATAAGACTATAGAATCCAGTCACCTGGAGAGATGGGCTGTGAGGATAGTTGCACCTCCTACACTGGATCAGACAGAAATCCCTCTCCTACCTGGAGCTAATTCTAAAACCTTACTCTTAAATGTTAGAGCCTGATTTATTTTTTCCACTTGTCCCTATCTCTGGGGTAGATAGGCATTGTGTAATTTCCAATCCATGCCAATGGCCTTTGATAGATGAGATCCACGGTCCCCCTTTCCCTATTTCCCTGACAGCTTTCCTGCTGACATTCCCATTTCACATTTTCTCTATAAATTTCACCACCTTAGAACTCATTAAAGGGGAGTATGGATGAAGGTCCATCTTCTATAACTTCTCAGGCTAGCAATGAATTGTAGACTCTTCCTATAAGAAGAGATGAACTCTCATGCTATCTTAGCTCTTAATGAGGGTCTAGGCAATCAACTGGTTCAGGTTTGTAGTTATCAATATCTGTAAAAGATCAATTAGACAGAAAATATCATTTAAAACTATCAACCCCTGGAGCAGTAAATAGTTCTCTCTATTCTTGGGAGGGCAGAGATGTAGAAGATGCTCCTCTGAGATGATGACACAGAAATTAGACAACAGAAACCAAAGCATCACGGCACTATACCTGTTTTCCTGAGTATTAAAGACATCTGTATGCAGTCACAGTGCCAGTTTTCCTCGGGGTAAGTTTTCTAGTGTTAAATAGGTGTTGCCTGGAGAAGAGGCCCAGGACTCCCAGTAGGCTCAGAAACAGCACATAAAACACGGCTCTGAATTACTTATCCTACTGTCCTGTTCAGCATAAGTTCTCCCTGGTAAAGTTCTGGCTCCCACTATCCTAGCCAGACTAGCAATAATAAAACACAACTTTTAGTTCCTTCATGACCAGCCTATTACAACCTGTAAGTACACTTTCATATGGATTATCCAAGAGAAGTGGGCCTCAAGTTAAGTGGGCTTTAATTTAATTGAGACAGCTTCAGAAAAATAGTTTTTCTTTTTACCTTCACCTTGAACCTTGCTGATGGTTGAATAAACTTCACTTGTCCCTTTGCATAAACCCAACAGAACTGTAGAAATCTCCATTTGGAACATCATCTATTTACAAAATTTTCTGGGAATTGGTCAAGCACAGAGAGGTGGTTTACCAATAAAGGCATTAATGCTGCAATTGTCACATCAGGGTTATCCAGACTTGGCCAATGTGTGAAAATCAGTTCAGCATGATGAGCTGGAAGTGGCTTTGTGCCTCTTATCCTCTGTAGACACATCCTAGTAGGAAGAAGTCTGTCTCATTCTTCTCCAAGGTTGGGAGAGATTCTGATCGCCAAAACTTTTTTCAATGTTGAGAGCACTGAAGCTGTGGCCAGTTGGTGCAGATCTAGAAAATCCTGGATGATTTCTGATTTTCCTAGACCAATTTGCCTCTATGTTCTCCTTGAGGTTATTAGAGTACTTGTTTGTAGCAGTTATTACTGAACCTGCTCCTGTCATTTAACCTCAACCCTTTTCAACTCTATTTCCCTAAAAGAGGACTCTGGGGTCCTCTAGCTGACTTTTAATATTTCCTGTCTGCATGAGGAGTAGTCTCATTCAGAGAGGAAAACCAACATAGTGCCATGAAGCATCAAAAATACTGAAGGTGCCAAGAAAAGATGAAAAATGATGTTTCTCAATTTACAGAGAACAACCATTAGGCAATTGTTTTGAATATTATTTGGAAAACCTTGATTTTCTTAATTTCTAAAGGTCCAATTTTCTAAAAGCACTGTAACATGAATCTGTAACATCTAAGCTCCTTTCCCATAGGATTTTCAACACACAAACATTAAATAATTCCTAATTAAGAGACATACTAATAATCTAGTTTGGCCACATAGTTTCTTTTCTTCATTCAAATTTGCAACCAACTGAATGCACTCTAACAAGATTCCCTCTTTTTTTTCCATTCATAACTCCATCCATTATATTTCTCCATCTTCTGTCCCCAGGGTTCCATGGACACTGGTACCTGCTTTCACATAGTACTGAACATTGGAGAGAGCCTTCTTGCCTCTGTTCTCTGGCCTCTTCACACCTTTTCTGTATCTTTCTCTCCACCCCAACTAAAGGTACACTACCTTCCCACGTTACACATCTAGAGCCCAGCACTAAGGCTCCAGGAAGAAACTTGAAACTGCTAGTTGTCAATTTGGAAACAAAATGCTAGACATTTTTACACCTAGGAGGATCAAATTGTCTTTTATGGTACTTACTAAAGACCTTTGAGCCAGTTCTGCATATTTCCCATCTTTTATATATTCACAATCTAGTACCATCGCATTTAGAAAGCCTTTACTAAGTTTACCATGAACCACAGAGATATTCACACTTAAAGCTATCTTAAGCCCACCATTAATTTTTATGTGAAAAATTGAACTGGAGTTGAGCTAACTTAACAATATCATGTACTCACATGAACTGGGCAAATACATTAATAATATTACCTGAAAAAGCTAACCACAGTAGTTTGCAAGATTCTCTGACTAAATCTTCATTCTTAGAAATTTCTAAAGTTAAAGAATTTTATTCTTCGCTTGAAATTTAAAGTGACCTTTTTTTTAAATTTCTGTCAGTTATCAGAAGTTTGTCATTAGCATGCAGACAATAAATTCTCTAGATACCCTATGGGGAAGGGCTAGAGGAAAGTTTCCTGGCTCAGATAACTGGAACAAATTCCTATCCTTAATCACCGATAGGATCAATTCACAATGTTTTCAAAATTACACATTTAGTATCTATGAGACAGCTTGGATTGAGTTTTAAAACAGCCAGTTTTTTTCCCTCTCTCTAGCTTATCCCCACCGTGTGAAGGTGCCAGACTGGCCAGTCCCCCCAGTTCCTTAGTACTTCCTCCCTTCATTCTGCCCCGCCTTCTCTATACACATGCAGATAAGATTGATTGATGTTCCTCTGCTCCCACCTAAAAATAGCAGAAAACCAGCTAAAGTTGGTCAGAAAGACAGGACATCTCCAGGACAAACTGAGCCCTGTTGGTTCATTGAGACTGTCTGAGGTTTACTGATTCTCTCCCTTCTACATCAAAGACAGACACAAGACTCAACCACAGACACACAACACAAAATACAATTTTTGATGAACTCAACCCAAATTCCACCAGCCTCAAGAGGTGGCGTTTTCTCTAGAATTTCTCTCCATATTCTGACCAGATAAGACAGTGGCACAATGAAATAAACATGGCATGACAGACCAAAGATAGAGTGACTAGAACTCCAGTGGGACTCAAATCCACAAGGTCACAGATGGGACTTGAAGCCATGTATCATTCCCAGTGGTGAAGCTAGTGCAACTAAAGTGGGATTCAATCCCATGAGGCACATAGTTGGACTCAAAGCCATGTTAGTGTCATCCTCAGTGGTGATGGCAGTCAAACCCACTTTCCCTGGTGGGAAGAATGAGGCATCCTCACATACCTTGCACCCCTAGGAAGCCATACTGTACCAAGTTTCTTCCCCTGAGGCCTCTTCTGGAGCTCTATAACCCTTAGGCCTTAACCTACATCGAGGGGGCCCCAGTGTATGTTCTAGAGACCTAGGCAGCTATGTTGGCAACTGAGTCATCGTCATTCAGTCTGGAGTCAAAGGATGAGACTACACTAATAAAATAAAGTAAAGCATTACTTTATTCCATCAGCCACAAGCTCCAAACTGGCTATCCAGGGCCACCTCCTACAAGAGGTGTCCCTCTCAGGGTCACAAGCTAGTTTATATATGGAGGACACGAGGAGGTTCTAGCTTCTGATGATCTTTAAAACAATTGACTGCTGTCTAGGGTACCTTCATACTACTCCCTATGTCTTTTCTAGATAGGCTATCTGGTATGGCCAGAGGTCTCAGAGTGATGTTAGTGGAAACTCAGGCTTGAGAAAGAGAAGTCCAAGAGGTTTACAAGATAGTGCCTCTTACAAAATTATGTCCCTCCTTTTCTGATCCTAGAGCCCACAAAATCTAAATGTGAGCATCCCTTGTAAGTTTAACTTTCACCCCTCTGAGAAAAGGGTTTGTGTCATGTTCAATTGGAATCAAGGCTTGGCCCATCTCAGGACAGGCATGTACTTTTACTAGCCCCTTCTCAAAGGTTTGTATCCTAGCCCCAGTCCTCACCCACAGTAACTGCACTCTTTGAGATAAACTGGCTTCTATGCTACTCATTTTTCTCTTTCCTTTTAACCAAAGCCAGAAATTAGCAACAGTTTTTTTTTATGAAACAATTATCCCTCCTGTGCTCGTTTTTTGTCTTGTTTTATGTGTGTGTTTGTCACTGAATAATTCTTTCCAAAAAGACTCATTCTTCTACATTCCTGACCTCCTGGTCTGCACTGGGAAGAAAAAGGAAGTAATTGCCCAACCAAGCACAGGTTCTATGGCTTCTGACATTTTGTTAAGACCCAAATTGAGATCTTTCCACTTGGAGCATAAAGTGAAAAGAGTCAAGGCTCTTCCGTTTTCATTTCACAGATTGTTGCCTGTATGTTATCACATCTCACCTGACAATCACATTTCCACAATGGGGCTCCATGGGGCTGGTATGGATCCCTACTGGACTAGGTCTGGGCTTCTTATGAATGTTCTGAGTCTGTCCTGGTCAAATGAATATTAGCAGTCCAGGGGCTTCTGACAACTGTGAAAGAATGTTCATGATGTCATTTGGTTCTCAGTCACCTGCACAGATCTGTGAAGAACTCAGAACTGTGGTAGCTAATCCACAGGTGAGGATCCTGGGAAACAAGTTCTGCAAATGAACAGGTGGTAGGTATTAACTAGCGGGTACCATATTGCTGATTTCTCCAGCACAGTCTCTGTTGAAAAGGACAGATTACTGCCAGATAATGAATTAACAAATAGAAAAGTCATGAAGAAATATAGAACAAATACTACATCTTTAAAAATGTTAGTGTTTAAGGAGTTAAAGCATGTCCTTCTTTTTCTTGATCCCTGAGAAGCAAGTTGAAAAGGAGAGATGATCTAAAGCAGTGGTCCTCAAACTTTTTAAACAGGGGGCTAGTTCACTGTCCCTCAGACCGTTGGAGGCTGGACTATAGTAAGAACAAAAACTATGAACAAATTCCTATGCACACTGAGTATATCTTACTTTGAAGTGAAGAAACAAAATGGAAACAAATACAATATGTGGCTGGCAGGCCATAGTTTTAGGACCACTGATCTAAAGTTTTCCCCACTGATAGTGGAGTTGTTTTTTAGACTTTGTCATTATTTTATTTACCTTATGTGTCTATGTATCCCACATATGAGAGATTATGGAGAGGAGCAGAATAATGGAAGAGTGTTGGTGTGACTTTTAGTTGTGAAACAAGGAGGGCGTGTCTCTGCATGCCACTTAACTTTTAAGGTATTTTCATAAATCGTACATTCCTGTAACTACTTGCTTTTGAAAGAAAATGACTTACACAAATCTCACATGCTTTGTTTGTGGGCTGCTTCTTCAATTCTGATTAGACTTTGAAAACATTTTGGTTTCCATAAACTTGGTGTGGTGATGGTGGTGGTAGGGGTTTATACGCAATGCTCAGGAATTCACTGGCAATTTCTAATCAACTGGATAGGTGATTCAGCACACAAGGACCTAAGGCTTTGGTGCTGCTCAGAATATGTGGTGCCCAGGATACCCTTGACAACCTAGCTGTGCTTAGGTAGGGCATGGAGACTCCAGGACTGCACTTGGTGATGTTTGAGCAACTTCTGTGTTGCCAGGAATCAAGACTTGACAGATCCTAGTGGGCCTGCTTCTAAACTGATTTCTCTACAAACTTTATTTCAAATTATATTAGGAACCATAGTTTACAATATGAATAATAGTAGAGTTTAATGCAAAAATAATCATTCTAACATGACACTCACTAGAGGTCTTCCTCACAAATGTCCCTTCTGTCTGTCCTTCCATTCCTTCTACAGTGATATGCTTCTTTTAAGGGGGTTATCAGTTTCTGTTGCCCTTGAGTATTTTTATTGTTTCTTTACCATGTTACTTTATATCCCAACTAGGAGGGAGAACACTCTTTTCGGTCCTTTCTGACTGACTTTAGTCAGCTTGATTCCCTTCCGATCCATCCACGTAGCTTGCAAATTGCCAGATTTTGTTTTTCGTACATCTGAGTAATACTTCATTGTGTACCATAGTTTCTTTATCCTGTCATCTGTTCTTGAATGAATTAGCTATTTCCAGATTTTGAATAGTTCTGAAATGAATGTAGGTGTGCAGATGCCTTTTCTGAAGAGAATTTTGAGATCACTGGTGGTAAATGCCAAGATTGTTGGATCACACAGGAGATCAATTCCTAATTTTTTTAATGAAGTGTTCACATTGTTTTCCAAAAAGACTGAACATTTTTCCCACCAACACTTGTTTTTACTCTTCATGATATTTACCAGCTCATTAGTATGTGATGATATCCTGTTGTTTTCATTTGCATTTTCCTGATAGTGAGTAATACTAAACATTTTTATATGCCCTTTGGCCATCTGGATCTCTTCCTTGAAAAAACTTCTGTTCATCTCTTCACTCCATTTTTGATGGGTTCTACTTACATTTTATTTTTATTCTTTTTAAAATGTATTGGTTTATATATTTTTTAACTTGGGGTCACACCTGGAAGTGCTCCTGAATCTGCACACACAGTACTCCTGGCCATTCTCAGGGAAACACATGGGATATTGGGGATCAAATCATGTAGAAGGCAAACACACTTCATGCAAACACACTACTATTGTTTTGGCCCTCACCATAAACTTTTTTTTATGTTTTTTTTTTTATTTTGTTTTGTTTTGTTTTTTGGTTTTTGGGCCACACCCCGTGACGCTCAGGGGTTACTCCAGGCTATTCACTCAGAAGTCGCTCCTGGTAGGCACAGGGGACCATATGGGGATCGAACCGCAGCCCGTCCTAGGTTAGTGCAGGCACCTTACCTCCAGTGCCACCGCCCGGCCCCCCCTCACCATAAACTTTTAAAGAAAGTATATTGATAAGTTACTCAAAGTGATGTTCAAATGCATTGCTCCTTAAGTATTTTTTACAATGAATTTTTGTGATAATAATATCTAAATTAGCGTAATTATTGGTAGAAAGATGAAAATAATGTATCGAACACTTATAAGATGAGAAATTTACTATACATCATTACACATATTGTCTAATTCTCACACTAAGTCTTTTAAAAAATGAATGTTTCTTGTTCTATGTTGGAAGTAAGAATTGGAAGTACAGAATTAATTTCTTTGTAAAGATGACAAGGCCAGTGATGACTTGAATCTGACCATATGTGATTAGTGTGTTGTTCCCACTACTTAAGCATCACCAGGTCCCTGTTGAATCTGACCAAGCTGCTGTATTTTCTCATACCTTCCCATTAAGAATGTTTTCCCCATCACAGCTTTCTATATCTTTTACCTTGGAATAAGTTATAAGGAAAGATGCTTTGTGATTCATCCATTCAAAGGCCCTGAACAGAAGGTCTGAGTCATTGTTCTTCACTAAAGAGACTTGCTAAGAAATTCACTAGTTATCTGTATCTTAACCTTTCTAAAGTTTAATTCATTTTCTATAAGCTCAAGTAATCACTCCTTCTTAACAGGATTGGTGTGAACATTCAAATTCTATGCAAGTAGCATGTCTTTAATATGTTGATGACTTTCCCCAAAATGCTGGTCATTGCACTTGCCTTGTACACAGTCTATCTAAGTTAAATCTCTGACACAACCATAAGTGATCCCTGAGCACAGAGAAAAGAGTAAGCTTTGATCACCAACAAATATGGACCAATAGCCAATTTACTGGGCTAAAGTTAAAAAAAAAGTAAAAATAATCACAAAGTGTAATGATAATTTTGAATGTGTTTATGGGATCACAGCAGAATAAATAGTTCTAATGAGGATAGTTGATAAGAGGTAACAGTTGTGCAGTTAGCAAAATAAACATGTAATATTAGATAGATATCCAAAGCCCATGTCTTTTCTAAGAGGAAAACAGGGCAAAGCAGTATAAAACACTGAGCAAAGGAAAGCAAAGTATGTACCTATTGCTACCCTACTCGTGGACATTCCATAGTGTGTCATAGAGCAATGAGTGGTCCAAGTCCCAGCATTGAGGCTATCACATTGTCTCCTTACAAAGCATTTGACTCAAAATTTCTGGGTGCATTTTCTTGGTACTGGGAAAATGTCCTTCTTGCTAAGCATTTCTAGCTGAATGACAGAAGATAGTAGGAAACAAAATGGATATATAATCTTTTTGTTCTTGTCACTGACCAATATTGACTTTTGTCTGAGTCACTCAAAATACATATATTTAGTTGTAAAAATATTTGCCACTCATCAGTCAAGAATCTGGGCTGCCCCAAATTCTCCCATACCTATTTCTTTGGTAACGAGGACCTAGCCACAGTGCTGTCCAGGCCATCGAGGTCCAAGTGAAACCTTGCAGGACTACATGTCTTTTCTGTTTTTACACCTCTGATTTTATGCATGCCAGGTCTCTCTCTCTTGCACAAACACCCAAGCCTTGCATGAGTGGCTCCCATGTTTCTGGCATTTTTCTAAAGACCAGCAAGGAACAAATCAGAGGACTTCCCACTGGGGTCTTTTGTTATTGTCTATTTTCTGAGGGTTGTTTGGGGCTAAACAGGCTATCCTCAGGGCTTACTTCTAATTCTGTGCTCAAGAATCACTCTTGGTGGGGCTCAGAGGACCATATGAGGTACTTGAGCCTGGATTGGCTGTACAAATGGCAATTATCTGCTATCTCTCTAAATCCAGTTCATGTCTTTTTTTTAGAGTTCACATCTGATGCTGCCTCTGACCTAGAAGGACATCTGTCAGTGTTGAGGTGAGGTGGGAATGGGACATGTGGCACTGAGGATCAAAATTAGAATGTCCTAAAAAAAAAAAATTAGAATGTCCTGTGTTCTACCATTTGAGCTATCTCTTTGTCTCTCTTTTACCTATTTTTAAAGCAATGTGTTTAGAATTCCCTTGCAATAATTTTTTCAGTTCCCCGAGAAAGTACTCAACAACAAAACAGAGTAAAGATCACTAAACATTATATAGTTTTTTAGTCAGTACAGGCTCATGGAGCTTCCAGCTTCTGATAAAAGTTAGACCTAATTGATGTCTGAATTACCTCTCAATGCAGTTCAACTGGCCCACAGGATTTTCAGCAGAAAAGTGCCACATAGAATACAAGACTGCTTTTCTCCTACCAGACACCAGGGGTGTCTCTAAGGAGCATGTACTAAAAAGAAAATTGAATTTCCATCCCTAACTAAGTGAAACTTACCAAACAGGATCATTTAGAGCAGTTGTTCTCAGAATTGCTCTTTGGAACCACCTGAAAAAAATTAAAAGGACTGAAATCTGAGGCTATAGTGCTAGTGCTTCGCATGTTTGCTCTGACCTGTGCTCTATTCTCAGCACTCATCTGAATCCCTGAACACTGACAGAAATAATCCCTGAGAACAAAGCCAGGAGTAAGGCCTTCCCATCTCAAAGATTATTTTGTCATTACTCACACAATCAGGCACTAGGACCATGTTATTAGGATATTAGAAGCACTATAAAAGCTTTTCAAATAATTTAGATAAGGATCAAGAACCTCTGTCAAAGTGTAAGAATTCTCTCACCCGAGTTTAAGAATGATCAGATGATTCTAATTCAGTGTATCAGGTGGGCCCTAAGGTGCTATCAAATCATTATTCACAGGTATCTCTGTGGCTGGAGTTCTGGTTCCTACTCTTTACTCATGTGAATGGGAGAGAAAAAAACTTTTATTCTTGTCAGTTTTTATTTTATGTTATTTTTTTATTGAGGTAGCACTGGGTTATTAGAATCTAAATATATGTATTAGGTGTAAATATTAGAACACCCTTCTCTTCTACTTCTACATTTAATAAGCTGGTGCCTTTCTTAGAATCTGAGGTGTTTTTCTCTGGACATTGCCTATTCCTTTGATTCTTTATAACTGCATGCGAGTAAAAAAGATCTATTTTCTATATTTAAAAGAGTCTTCCTTCATATATGTGTTTTCCTAAAGCAAACAGGCGAAAGGCAAGTGAAGGTGATGGGGCACTGGAGGACAGGCTGCTCCTGGAGTGAACTTGTGGAGCAAAAAATGATTATTCCCTAAAGCCTAGAGAAGAAGGCTTAGTCCACACTGGGATTTCCATTTTGTCCCTCCGGAAATGTAAAACAACTCATTTGTATTATTTAGGACATATAAGTTAGGGTAATTTTAGGCAAAGCTCAATGGTGTAGCGGGATTGGGGAGTGGGGGAGAGGAGTAAATAAGGGGGGCTGGGTGTATGAGCTGGGTCGATTCACATATCATTCTTGTGCAAATTCAAAAAACAATGGAGTCTTTGCCTGAGACATTTGTGTCCTGTAGGAGATGCGTCAAAACTCAAAAATCATTCCAAGGAAATAAAACATCTTGGCTAATTCTTAATGGATCAAGTTGGAAAGGCTTTTTGGTATGTAAACAGTGATAGAATGTATATAGTCACAGCTGTTTCTAGGTCTTGATAAAAGTTTTTCCCACAAGTCTGTCCTTGCTCTTACACAAGTCTATCCTTGCTCTAAAGGCTGAGCCAGCGCTCTTCTCAAGCTTCCTAGTTCTGATTGCAAGCGTACTGGCCCCTACACGGGACTTCCCGTCTTTAGAACTCTCCAACCTGCATGGAACGCTAGTACCATCTTGTGGTTTATATGCGCCAGGACACTGTCAGCTCAAATTCCAGCTGCCACCACAGAGGGCAGGGATTGAAGCCCCAGACTAGAAACAAACCATCGCTTTGAATTTGAATTATGAGCACTTAGCTATTGTCGCCTCCCTCAGCCTATCGATTGTTTTCTTAATTCACACTCAACTCGATACCAAGTAGGTGGCCAGAGGCAGCACCTCAGGTGAAAGGCTGGGAAGGCTCCCATTTCAGGAAGTCAGCTAATCTGCAATCTGTTGCTAGGTTTCCAATTTTATGTAGAATTGAGAGACCATCTAACTCTAAACTGGCAGAACTATTGTGATGTTTGTTGACTATTGGGTATGAATAAAGAACTAGCATTTATGTGCTTATATAGCTAGTACATTTATGTGCTAACTTTCTAGGAAATAAAATTTACATAGCTCAATCATATTTGGTGTATGACTGCTAACAGGGTCACTCCATATCCCCATCTAATTTTTTCACAAAAGTTGACTGGCTGCACCTTCCTGATTAACCTGGATTGGCATTTCTCTTCTCTAGCCTCCTGTAAATATAACAAAGCAGACATAAACTTAGCACTCTGTCCAGAATAAAAATTAAGTTCTGGGGATATACACTGTAGTAGAGCACTTGCTTTGGTATATATGAGGTGAAGTGTCCCCTCACCCCTCCTCTCTCAGCCTTGTCCCCAAAATACTGTTCCTAGATTCTCTAGAAGATAATTTTGAAAAACCTCCTCAGGAGGAACAAGTGACTCAAAAACATAAAAACAAAATAGCTGTTATCAAATGTGAAGAAAGAGGATGGTAATTTAGTAAGCAATCTCAGTGTTGAAAATGGAAACTACATTTTGAAGGATGAGAACACAAAAAATTTATTTAGTCTATAAGCATACATATGCATAGATACACATATATGCACACAAATGTTCAACACAACACTATTTTCAATAGCTAAGATTGGAATCAACCAAAATGCCAGAGGACAGATAAAGGTATAAAGAAATTATATGTTTAGCTATAAAAATACTAAAAAATATTTTTCAGACAAAATTGTACTTTTTCCTTGGATTAAACTGAGAGTTTCATAGTAAGTGAAATAAATAAAGGGATGAAGGACAAATACTGATCATCTCACTCATCTGCTGGCATATAAAGAAAGGAAGGGCTGGATA
>PVKC010001367.1:0-31255 GCA_004027635.1 Crocidura indochinensis | reverse complement strand
TCCAAGATTGAGTAAAGAAAATAATTGACCCAAAAATGATGTATATTGTTTTCTGCAAATTCACCCCACTAAGAAACCACCTCCCCCATGGACAAGGATAAGCCCCAGGCTCTGAGAGCTTGGCTAACACAATGTAGAAGATCTGCAAAATTGTACTCTGGAAAAATTAGTACAATAGAAAAGAGTAGAATTATCTGCTGGATGCAAAAATGGGCAAGGCAAGTATAGAATAAGAATACTTAGGGGCTTTTACATGTACTGACACCATGGACAAAGATAGAATAGAAACCTGTGACATTATACTTTTATTTCTATTAATATCTTTATTTAAACACCTTGATTAAAATATGATTGTAATTGGATTTCAATCATGAAAAGAACATTTCATGTTTCAGTTCATGTAAAGAACACCCCCCCCTTCACCAGTGCAACATTCCCATTACCAATGTCCCAAATGTACCTCCTCCCCACCCCACCCCCACCTGTATTCTAGACAGGCTTTCTAGTTCCCTCACTCATTCACATTGTTATGACAGTTCTCAATGTAGTTATTTCTCTAACTGCACTCATCACTCTTTGTGGTGAGCTTCATTTCAGGAGCTGGATCTTCTAGCTCTCCTTTCTTTTGTCTCTGAGAATTTTTGCAAAAATGTCTTTTAATTTTCTTAAAACCCATAGATGAGTGAGACTATACTGTGTCTATCTTTCTCTCTCTGATTTATTTCACTCAGCATAATAGATTCCATGTGCATCCATGTTTAGGAAAATTTCATGACTTCATCTCTCCTGACTGCTGCATAATATTCCATTGAGCATATGTATCACAGTTTCTTTAGCCATTCATCTGTTGAAGGGCATCTTGGTTATTTCCAGGGTCTGGCTATTGTAAATAGCACTGCAATGAATATAGCTGTGAAGAAGGGATTTTTGAGTTGTATTTTCATGTTTCTAGGGTATATCCCTAGAAACTGGATCATAAGAGAGCTCAATTTCCAGTTTTTGGAGAAATCTCTATATTGCTTCCCATAAAGGTTGGACTAGATGGCATTCCCACTA
Source organism: Crocidura indochinensis (assembly GCA_004027635.1). Classification (NCBI taxonomy): domain Eukaryota; kingdom Metazoa; phylum Chordata; class Mammalia; order Eulipotyphla; family Soricidae; genus Crocidura; species Crocidura indochinensis. Next base: position 30,199 of record PVKC010001367.1, on the reverse strand, counting down.
GCAGTGGATATGAGTACCTTTCTCTCCACATCCCTGTCAGCACTGCTTGTTCTCATTCTTTGTATGTGTGCCAATCTCTGTGTCATGAGATGCTACCTCATAGTTGTTTTTGTTTGCATCTCCCTGATAATTAGTGATGTGGAGCATTTTTCATGTGCCTTTTGGCCATTTGTATTTCTTCTTTGTCAAAGTATCTGTTCATTTCTTCTCCTCATTTTTTGATGAGGTTAGATGTTTTTTTCTTGTAAAGTTGTGTCAGTGCCCTGTATATTTTGGATATTAGCCCCTTATCTGATGGGTATTGGGTGAATAGTTCCTCCCACTCAGTGGGTGGCTCTTTATCCTGGGCACTATTTCCTATGAGTTGCAGACACTTCTCAGCTTAATATAGTCCCATATGTTTATCTCTGCTTCCACTTGTTTGGAGAGTGCTGTTTCCTCCTCAAATATGCTTTTAGTCTAAATGTCATGGAGTGTTTTACCTACATGTTGTTCTATATGCCTAATGGTTTCAGGTCTGATATCAAGGTCTTTATTCCATTTGGATTTTACCTTTGTACATGGTGTTAGCTGGGAGTCTGAGTTCATGTTTTTGCAAGTGACTAACCAGTTGTGCCAACACCACTTGTTGAAGAGACTTTCCTTGCTCCATTTAAAATTTCTTGCCCCTTTATCAAAAATTAAATGATTTTATGTCTAGGGAACATTCTCTGAATACTCAAGTTTATTCCACTGATCGGATGATCTGTCTTTATTCCAATACCATACTGTTATGATAACTATTGCTTTGTAATACATTTAAAATTGGGGAAAGCAATGCCTACCATATTATTTTTCCTAAGGATTGCTTTAGCTTTCGAGGGTTAGGCAAGAAAAAGATATCAAGGGAATCCAGATAGGAAAGAAATAAGTCAAGTTTTCACTGTTTTTAGATGACAATACTACACTAAGAAAACCCTAAAGACTCAACCAAAAAGCTTCTAGAAACAATAGATTCATATAGCAATATGGCAGGCTACAAAATTAACGCACAAAAATCAATGGCCTTTTTATATAACAATAATAATAGGGAACAAATGGACATTAAGAAAACAACCCCATTCACATTAGTGCCACACAAACTCAAATATCTTAGAGTCAACTTAACTAAAGATTTGAAGGACCTATACAAAGAAAACTATAAAACCCTGCTCCACGAAATATGAGAGGACACACAGAAATGGAAACATGGATTGGCAGGTTTAACATCATTAAAATGGCAATACTCCCCAAAGCATTCTACAGAGTTAATGCAATCCCTCTAAAGGTACCCATGACATTCTTCAAAGAAGTGGATCAAACAATTCTGAAATTCATTTGGAACAATTTGCTCTGAACTTTTAAGGGTGACTCCAGATCTTCATGTACCTCATGTACTTCATGTTAATCTCTGTCAACTCAAACAATGTTAGCTCAGGTAGGAGAGCAATAGTATTGAATAATATAGTAGCCCTTGAGATCACTCGTGGTTGTTCAGAAGACCTTAAATTTTAGCTCAGACAGTTTATGTATTTGTTTCTCTAATTATTTTTCTGTAGTGCAGGGTGGAGGCACACCCAGCAGTGCTTTTAGCACTGCACTCAGGTATTATCCCTGGCTATACTTGGGGGACCATACATGGTATGAGGGAGATAACCCAGTTAGACAAAGTGCAAGGCAAATGCTCTACTTGCTGTTCTATGACTCTACTCCTGTCTCATATTTATTTGCTTCTTTCTCACATGCTGGCTAAAGCTGCAGGACTTGCTTAACAGGAATCAGAACACTGTTGCTATCATAGAAAGGGGCCAGGGATCCCATTATTCAGGGAAAATAATTTTTTATCATCTCAATGTTTCTAGACATTTCCTTTGTACCTCCCTTTGAACTCTCAAAAATTTTAATTCTATCCCCTCTTTCCCAGAACATTTAGAATTTGCCTTTTATTATTAGGGGTTTGAACATTTAGAAAAGACAGATTGAAGAGATTTCGACTTTGGTCTATATATAGAAGCTTTCAGAAGAACTAGAAATTCTCAAGGAAAAGTTCATTGGAAAAACTGCTACAAATGGTATTGATTATTAAGATGAGTTTAAAGCAATTTATAATTTAAAATTTTGCTCTCTAGTAATTAAGAAAATTATATAATTCAATGTATAACTATACAAAAGGTTTAGTTATAATCAATTTAAACTATACCCTTGCAGTAATTAAGAAAAAATGTGTAGCAATTTTTGGATCCTTATCTTATGGAGTACTTTATATTGATTCTACTTGTAATTTTAAGTATCCTAATTCCTACATTTCCAGTATTGAAATCTACATAATGGTATGCATAATTTGTGATATCAAAATAGCATTTTTAATGTAAATATATATATAATTAGGTGAAGGAAAAATCAGAGGAAATAGAAACAAAATAAAGGTATTATTTTTGGAGTGCCAGGGACTAACTAGTATGCAAGGAAAATCTTACCTAGAAGCATAAAAATAAATAGAACTTTGCTTTTCATCTAAAGAATGACTGGACAATTATAACTGAAGTCTTAGTGGAAGTAAAATAGGAAGTTTCATTTTCAACTTGTCAGTTGCTATGAGCAGTCTCATTTTTTAACTGTCTCTATAATACATTTTTAACACTCCTAGGAAACTAGTCTGATAAATTGGAAACTAACAATTTCCCAAGATCATAAATTTTACTCTAGATCTGAGACTCAGACTAAGAGACCATGGAAAATACCAATGACCAATGCCCATATAGGTAAACTAAAAGGCCTGAAAAGTTAGCCAGACAATCAAATACACTTAATCTCCAGTTGTCTTCTGCCATCTGCTGGAGGGGGCGGTGCTTCAGCTCAGTCCACAAGTCTCAGCTGAGCTGAAGAGGTAGGTGGCTGAACTGAACTGTATGCCACTGAACTATTTAACCCACAATATTCTGCACTTTGTATGAGTCTGACAGCAGAGATGATGATATCTGCAAACTCTGTGAAAATGACAATGTCTATGCTGGTACCCTCACTTCAGATACAGCTGAAGCTCTGTTTGGACATACGAATGAGGAGGAGGAGGAGGAATCCAGTTTTGAAGAATTTTAACCTTTGTGGTTTAGCTTGATCACCTGTTAAGCTATGATTTCCTGTACTTTATCTAAAGTTTTAAAGCTATTGTTGCTAGTTTACAGGTTTTCTTTAAGCAATAAATATTGAAAATCATTTTACTTACTGATCCCCCAATTATTGTAATTGTTTTGGGTATATATTTTTTATTTTTGAAATTTACTAGTGGCTGCTGCATTTTCTACCTTGGCTTATACTCAAGTTACTAAGTTTTCCCAGTTTTTAGGGTAAAATCAGGAGGTCGACTTATATTCTGGTTGGCTTATACTTGAGTATATGGGAATCCTTACATTTTTTGTAAACATTCTTGTCACTAGATAAGTAACACAGAGACCCAGTTTTCTTATTTAAACTCTCTCTCTCTCTCTTTCTCTCTCTCTTTCTCTCTCTCTTTCTCTCTCTCTCTCTCTCTCTCTCTCTCTCTCTCTCTCTCTCAGCCATATTTAAGTTCCTTCCCTACTGGAGAGTTACTTTTCTTTTCCCTTCTATGTTTCAATGAATCTTTCTATTTCCAACTCCAAGATTAACGTTTTTATTCAATATTTTTATTCTTAAAAATATTGAAAACCTTCGAGCATAGACACACAGAGACATCCATCATCACTGCTCCTGTATCAATAGTAGGAGATGAAATTAGGATTTAATAGACTAAGAAATATTAATCTGGGAAAACATGAAGTTTTTACTCTATCTTTTATTCTCCAATCTTATTTTTCTTGTAAACAGTTTATGTTATAGGCACTGATGAACTAGTTTATGTCATTAAAATGTCCTTTAATTGATCCAAAAGAATTTACAAATAATTTCATCAAGTTATTTTAATATATCATTATTGGAAATAGCATTAAAATGATACGTTCAAATAGGTATGGGGGCCTGGTAATGTATCTGGGAACAATGAAACTTAAGAAGAAATTGCCTAGACCTAAAGAAGCCAAAATGCATAACCATATCTTTTTGACATGCAAATTATGAGCTCTACAAAGAACAGAAAAGTTAGACAACTATGCAATGCAGAAATTCACAGCCCCCCCCCCCCACCCAGAAAAGGGTGCACCCTTTAGAAAAGAAGCTACAGAGTCAGAGCAATCACACTGCAGGGAAAATACTTTGCCTTGCAGTGACCAAGCCAGGAGTAACTCCTGAGTGCTGCTGGGTGTGGCTCAAAAACCAAAACAAATGTTACAGAAGAATTGATGAGATTACAAAAAGACTTTCAATAATACTAGAATTTCTTGACAAACTCAGATCAACTTTTATGTGTGTAACTTCAGAAAATCCATTTGTAAGAAGTGTATAAAAGTTTCTTTAGAAAGCCATTTGGGACTTGCGGCTTAGGGCATTTTCTGAGCATCTGTGGCTGAAGTAGATTGACTAGAGAGGAGAGGTGAAAACACATTTTTTTCTCAAATTTGCCTCTCATTCAGAACTGAGTAGCAAGGGACTAGCTGAGTACTACTATGAGGGCCCTTGAGCTCTACTTCAGAGCCTGCCACCCTCTTTCCTGCTTAACAAGTTAGAAAAGAAAACATTATTTTAAAGACATCTGTGTGGAAATTTTACATGAAAGCCAAGTTTAAAGAAAAGTCATTCGATCTGGAATATTTATCCTGTATTAAGGGACAGCAGGGTGTCAAGAAGAGAGGAAGGGAACACTTCACAGATCACAAAAGAGGCTTATGAACCACCCAAACTCTGGATTTTAACACAAAAACTACTTAGGTAGAAAGATTTGCTCTGGATTGTACTCACCAAAGGAATTTCTTCTTGGTCACAGAAAGGGGAAACTGATTACTTCTCTAACTAGTGAAAGGGCAAACAACTGAGAAAAGGAAAAGAACTTTAATTTCTACCAATCCTCTTCAGAGTCTTTCATGAAATTGAAGAATTAGGAACACTCCCACATAGTTTTTACAAAGCTAACATCACCTTGATACCAAAACCAGACAGAGATGCTGCAAAAAAAAAAAAAAAAAAAAAAAAAAAAAAAAAAAAAAAAAAAAAAAAAAAAAAAAAAAAAAAAAAAAAAAAAAAAAAAAAAAAAAAAAAAAAAAAAAAAAAAAAAAAAAAAAAAGAAAAGAAAAGAAAAGAAAAGAAAACTACAGACCAATATTCATGAAGAACACAGATACAAAGATCCTCAACAAAATTCTTGCAAATAGGATCCAATGCCTCATCAAGAAGAACATACACCACAACCAAGTAGGATTCATTCTAGGAATGCAAGGATTGTTTAACATACACAAATCAATCAACATAATATACCATGTCAACATAAAGAAAAATAAAAACCATATGATCATAGTAATAGATGTAGAGAAAGCAGTTGATAAGGTCCAACACCCATTCTTGATAAAAAAAAAACTCTCAGCAAGATGGGAATGGAAGGAACTTTTCCTCAATATAGTCAAGGTCATCTACAATCCAATGGCAAATATTATTCTCAATGAAGATAAACTAAAGCCTTTCCTCTAAATACTGGTACAAGACAAGACTGCCCTCTCTCACCACTCCTATTCAGCATAATGCTGGAAGCTCTTGCTATAGCGATTAGGTTAAAAAAAAGATATCAAGGGCATCCAGATAGGAAAGGAAGAAGTCAAGCTCTCTCTGTTTGCAGATGACATGATACTGTATTTAGAAAACCCCAAAGACTCTACCAAAAAGCTTCAAGAAACAATAGATTTATCTAGCAAAGTGGCTGGCTACAAAATTAACATGCAAAAATCAATGACTTTGGGCCAGAGAGATAGAATGGAGGTTGGGCATTTGCCTTGCACGCAGAAGCACTGTGGTTCGAATTCTTGCATCCCATATGGTTCTCAGAGCCTGCCAAGAGTGGTTTTTGAGAATAGTGCCAGGAGTAAACACTAAGCACTGCCAGGTGTGACCCCCCAAAAAATCAATGACCTTTTTATACACCAATAATGATAGAGAAGAAATGGACATCAAAAATATCTCATTCACATAGTGCCCCACAAGCTCAAATATCTTGGAGTCAACTTAACTAAAGATGTGAAGGACTTATACAAAGAAAACTAGAAAACCCTGCTTCAAGAAATAAAAGAGAACACATAGAAATGGAAACACCCTGCCCATGGATTGGCAGGATTTGCATAATTAAAATGGCAATACTTCCAAACCATTGTACAGATGTAATGCAATCCCTCTAAGGATACCCATGCCATTCTTCAAAGAAGTGGATCGAATACTCCGGAAATTCATCTGGAACAATAAATACCCGCAAATAGCTAGACCAAACCTTGAAAAAAGGGGTATGGGAGGCATCACTTTCCCTAACTTTAAACTATATCACAAAGCTAGTCATTAAAACAGCATAGTAATGGAATAAAGACATGCCCTCAGATCTGTGGAATAGACTGGAATGTCCAGACAATGTTCCCCAGATATATAATCAAATAATCTTTGATAACGGGGCAATAAATGCAAAATGGAGCAAGAAAAGCCTCTTCAACAGTGGTGTTGGCACAACTGGTCAGCCACTTGCAAAAAAATGAACTCAGATCTCCATCTAACACCCTGCACAAAGGTCAAATGCAAATGGATTAAAGACCTTGATATCAGACCTGAAACCATAAGGTATATAGAACAACACATAGGTAAAATACTCCAGGACATTGAAACTAAAGGCATCTTCAAGGAAGAAACAACACTCTCCAAACAAGTAGAAGCAGAGATACACAAATGGGACTATATTAAGCTGAGAAGCTTCTTCACCTCAAAGGAAATAATGCCTAGGATACAAAAGCAACCCTCAGAAAGGGAGAAGTTATTCACCCAATACCCATCAGACAAGGGGCTAATATTTAAGATATACAATGTACTGACAGAACTCAACAACAACAACAAAAAAGAAACATAACCCCATCAAAAAATGGGGAGAAAAAATGAACAGACAATTCCTCAAAGAAGAAATACAAATGGTCAAAAGGCACATGAAAAAATGCTCCATATCACTAATCATCGGGGATATGCAAATAAAAACAACAATGAGGTACCATCTTACACCACAGAGACTGGCACACATCACAAAAAACAAGAGCAATCAGTGCTAGCGGGGCAGTGGGAGAAAAGAACTCTCATTCACTGCTAGTGGGAATGTCGTCTAGTTCAGCCCTTAAGGCAAACAATATGGAGATTCCTCATAAAACTAGAAATTGAACTTCCATCGATCTAGCTATACCACTCCTAGAGATATACCCTAGGAACAACAACAACAACAAAAAAAAACACATTACAAAAATCCCTTTCTCAGGGCCCGGGAGATAGCATGGAGGGAAGGCGTTTGCCTTTCATGCAAAAGGTCATCGGTTCAAATCCCGGTGCCCCATATGGTCCCCCGTGCCTGCCAGGAGCAATTTCTGAGCATGGAGCCAGGAGTAACACCTGAGCACTGCCGGGTGTGACCCAAAAATCAAAAAAAAAATCCCTTTCTCACAGTTATATTCATTGCAGCACTATTTACAATAGCCAGACTGGAAATAACTAAGATGCCCTTCAACAGATGAATGGCTAAAGAAACTGTGGTACATATACTCAATGGAGTATTATGCAGCCATCAGGAGAGATGAAGTCATGAAATTTTCCTATATATGGATGAACATGGAATCTATTATGCTGAGTGAAATAAGTCAGAGGGAGAAAGATAGATACAGAATAGTTTTATTCATCTATGGGTTTTAAGAAAAATAAAAGTCATTGAAACAATTCCCAGAGATGATGGCAGGAAGGACTGGCTCAAGATATGAAGCTCACCACAGGAGTGGTGAGTGCAGTTAGAGAAATAACTAGGCTGAGAACTATCATAACAATGTCAGTGAGTGAGTGATGTAAAAGCCTGTCTCGAATGCAGGTGAGGGGTGGGAGAGGGAGGAAATGGGGCATTGTTGATGACAAGGCTCCCCTAGTGAAGGGTGTGTATGTTTTTTTTTTATGACTGAAACCCAATTGCAATAATGTTTGTAATCACAGTGCTTAAATAAATATTTTATTTTAAATAAATATTTTATTTTAAAAAAGTGCTTCTGGGGGGCCTGGGAGATAGCATGGAGGTAAGGCGTTTGCCTTTCATGCAGAAGGTCATCGGTTCGAATCCCGGTGCCCCATATGGTCCCCTGTGCCTGCCAGGAACAATTTCTGAGAATGGAGCCAGGAGTAACCCCTGAGCACTGCCAGGTGTGACCCAAAAACAAAAACAAAAACAAATAAACAAAAAAAGTGCTTCTTAGCCTCCTGACTCTGAGAATATTGAAAAAAAAATGACTCTTGGGGAAACTGATCCACGATAGATATGAAAGTGTCTCCCTTGAGCGGAGCTCTGGCAGGAGTGGTGGTGGCACACAGAGGCTAAACTGAGCTCCTATAATATCTTATAATATCCCCCACAGTGCTCTTAGGAATTTCAGGAGGCCTTTTGACTCAGATATGAAAATATTGCTCCTTAAATTTTTTCTCAAGTCTAATTGAAATAAAATATTCCCTTTAATTGTCAAGATAGTCAACAGATCAGATCACATGCCATATGGATCCATTATCATAATGGCAGACACTTTTACAAAATATAGTTACAAACTCCTAGATTGCTCATGAAGACACATAACTACTTCTGTGACTTGAGGTTCCATATCAGAAAGGCTACAAGACTTCAAGAGCACCTAAGTTGAGCTCAGGTTTGGCTCAGGTAGCTGACTATGTGTGGAAAACACAATTAAGTCAGTTTAATCTGTGCAGCCTGAGAGTTTGTCCCTGAAGTCTGGCACTTAAGAAAGTAGGATCCTGAAGTCATAACAATATGCTATCTGAACAGAAAAACGATTTGTCTGGACCTAAGCAGAAGACATTTTCCTCAAGTTTTTCCTTCAGGAGAGGGGGACAGGAGAACTAGAAGTAGAGGAAGAAGACAGAGATAAAGACTTAATGAAACTGAAGTTCTTTTTTTTTATTTGGGGACCACACTTGGTAGTGCACAGGACTTACTCCTGGCTCTGTATACAGGGATGATAGCTGGCAAGGCTTTGGGAAATCATATAGGGTGTCAGGTTTCCAACCCTGATTGATTGTGTGCTAGGCAAGCCCTGCCTTCTCTACTATCACTCTAACTCATGACTAAATTCTTAACCTATTTAAAGCTTTAGTATCTCCTAAATTGGGTTAAACAAACCTGTCTGGAGTTTCCTTGGAAGATGAAAAACACTTTCAAACTTCTGTCCTTTTTCCATTTCTTTCCTTTTGCTGATTACTTGTCTGACTCCATTTCTAACTCTACAAACCTCCTAGTTTGTACACTCTGGCAGGTCTTTTCTAGCTAGCTGGTAATTGGGATTCTGCCAGATTCATGAATCATTTTATGAATCAATTTATGTCTTTACGACTCAGTTGGAATTTTGTTACTTAAACTTGCTCACACAGGGTGAAGACCTTACTTCAATGTAGGTAAAAGGGGCAATAATCAGAAAAAGCAAACACAAAAGACTAGATTTGCCCAAGAATTGCATTTATATACAGTCTTCATGTATTTAATGGAAGAATATTTGTATTAATTCTATTCCAAAAGGAATGAAGAGCTGGATGCAAAATGAAAAGCAGAAAACTATTCTGGTATTGGACCATTAGAATGAAAGATATGTCCTTATCCAAACATCCATATAGGAAAGAAAATATGTATACTGAACCCTTATGCTATGAGGCTATTAACAACCCAACTGTCCACAATCTGCAACCTGTCTCTTTTTCATGCTTTCTTAAATGCTTCCTATATAAACTGTTTCTTGTGACACTCCCCCTCCCCAGGACAAGAGCTTGCCTTCTTCCAAACTGCTAGCTTATTGCTAGTAGAACAACTTCTCTATGGGGCCACCTTGTCTTTATTAATTGGACTCCTGGAATGACAATTTCAGGAAATCTTTGAAGATTTGATATTTGATACTAGTATATGCTTATCATTTACTGGGTAAGATTTTATCCTTAGAATTTATAATGTACTAATAAGCTAAACTTCAAAAGAATACTTGAAGTAGGTAAATCCCATTTAACATCTATGTTCTTTAGTATGCTTTGCTAATTCAACTCTATAAAATTGTGTGCAAAGAACAACCATCACAATTTCAAGAATTCTAAAAGATGTGAGCAAAGGCCAATGATCAATTTAAATTAAAATAGTCACCTATAAATCAAATAAATTGCTATTATGAAAATGCATATACCTTAAAATATTATCCTAAAATCCTCAAATATTTAATAAGCTAGACTCTTTACTTTGGAGAACAGGGTAAGATAAGTGTCCACATGGAGGCATCGTATGTCTGGGCATGCTAAGCCTTGACAAATCTTGTATAGACTTCCCTGGGTTTTGAGAGAAGAGAAATAATGACCTTGAGTAGATAGAAATTTATCAACATTATTTCCCATTTAAGAGCAGTTTATGTGGAACTGTCTGTATTCCATGGATCCAGGAATGAATTCTTGATACAAGCCTTATCACAAGTCCATCACTATACTTCATCTCATTGGCTAAACATACATGTTTCACTAAAGAACTGATTCTAGATGGTCTGAGAGGTTCAGATCTGGAATTTGGTGAGAAAAAAGAAGCTTGTGTGTTTTTTTCCTCTCTGAAATTGATAATTTACAAGTTATGAATTTGGTACTGCCAGCAGCTAATTTGCTATATTTTGGAAGCACCTGTACATAGGTTCCACAGATAGGATTTCAACCTTCAGAGATGGAGACTGATTTCTGGTGATATTTTCGATACACTAGCTTAATCTGTAAGTAAAATCAGATTTATCTGTAGGACTTTTGTTAACATGAATCTATAAGTTCCAAGTAGCTGACAGTTGTAATCTAAAATGAGATCTTAGATACACTTTCTACTTAGGAAATACCCAAGATAATAATGAGCAAATTGTTGCCTGTTTAAAATCAAGTGATTTATCTTTTGTTGATCAGACTGTGACATAGAAATCGACTAACTGCATCCCTGTCTGTATCAAAAAGGATATTCCTAAAGAACAGAACTATATAGAGTAGGCAATACTCACGTGACTCTGCTTCAAGGTTGAATGAGCAGTACTTGCAAAAGGCTCTTCCCAGAAGAAAGGTCTCTGCTGTGTCACATCTACTAACTTACCCTGTTAGTAAATCAAAAATCTAATGACTGAATCTTTCTCTGGAGGTCAGGAAACATGCAACCAACCAAGGTTGGATCCTTGACATCACATGTTCCCCTGAGCATTGCCAGATGGCCCAAAATGAACCTAACGCTGCCAGGAGAACACATATAATTTCTGGCATTACAGCAACTGAGTAGCATGGCATTGAAAAGCCCTTGCATTTTACTGCCGTACTGGTTTGCAAGAATTAGGGGTGGCCCCTTTGTCTCATTTAGGACTACCTTCTTCCCCACCTCTCTTCATTCTCAACACCCCCCCATCAATCCCCTACAACCCCCCCACATCACTCAAGCCAAATAAATGTTAACAGGATGGAAATATGCATTCTCAGCTTTGACAGTGAAGCATTACAAAGACAATGTATTGTGCTATATATGTATATAATCCCCTTAGGGCTGAATAACTAAGTGCAAATTCTCTAGTTTGCATAGTTTGAAGACTAGGAAAATGAGCAAAGGAGAAAATATCCCAAGAAAGAAATATCAAAGATAGCTATAGAGAGGATAAACTGTGTTGCTAAGAAAAGTAATCAGAAAGTAATTTGGAGAGCATTTTGCAAAGTTACAGAAACATACCATATGCAGCATGGATAGGGTGACAAGTTTTAACAAATAATAATAAGGTACTAAGTTAAATCTGAATTTCTAACAAATAAAATGTTGCTTTATTGTGTTCCTTTTTCTTTTTGGTTTTTTTTTGGGGGGGGCCACACCCGGTGACGCTCAGGGGTTACTCCTGGCTATTCGCTCAGAAGTCGCTCCTGGCAGGCACGGGGGACCATATGGGGAACCGGGGGATCGAACCGCGCAGTCCGTCTTAGGTTAGCGCAGGCAAGGCAGGCACCTTACCTCCAGCAGCACCGCCAGGCCCCCTTTATTGTGTTCCTTATCAGTAAGCCATTTAAACTGCATTGGTTGTCTCATATTTTATTTGGCAACTCCTACCCTGAGGTCATGGGTGAATAGGGGGTGAGACAGTGGAGACAGGACAGAAAATGTTCTCTTTTAAAGTTAATTCGTCAAGAAATGGAGAGTGATATACTGGCAATGCTATAGAATATGGAAGAGTTCCTATAGGTGTGAAGACCTAACCCACATTATCAGAAGATTAAAGCAATATCGTCTTTAGTAGTAACATTTCTTATTGGGGCCATAATGGTATATAAAAATGAAAAGTTTGAGAATTACTTAAATACAATGATACTGCAACATCTCTTCAACATCTTATGAAAACAGTAACAATGAGACAAAAGGGTGATGTGTGGTTGCCTTGCATCTGATCCACCCTGGATCCACCACATACAGTTCTTGAGCTCCACCAGCAGTAATCACCAGCAGTGATCCTTGAGCTCAGACAGATCTGGTCTCAAAACAAAGCAAAACAAACAAGCAAACAAACAACAAAAACTAAAGACTCCAAGCTCTACTTGAATATAAGAGCTTAGAGTTGCCTGTGGGAGTCTAATGGAGATAATCTGCGATGGCCATGATACGGATGCTTGGTTACCTACATGTGTAAAGACATGCAGATGCTATGTACTAGGAGGTATCTGACAGGGATATTTGGTTGGCCATGTGCAAGGCAAGTGCCCTACCCACTGTATGATCACTATGCCCTGATTTACAATACTGTTGTTGATAGAATTCTAAAGTTTCATGTACACATCTTCCCCGCATCACACTCTCCACCAGAGATATACAATGGAGAGTTCCTCCCTATGGACCTGACACTATCACCAACAAGTTACTCTGTAGACCAACTCTCTAGATGGATAATATTGGCATTTTGCTGCTCCCTTCTTAAACAAAACAACAGCGAACAGCGAAAACAACAAAGATCTAAAAGCAATTTTAAATTTAAAAACTTAGGAACCTTTAACTGATTAGGAATCAGTTAAAGTTTGTTCTACTTTATTTATCCCTTGACTTGCAATATAATATATTCATAACGTTTGATAATGCAAAGTGTCAGTCAGAAAAAACTTAAAGAATTAGAGGAGGAAAATTTAGAGATAGTAAGTGGATAGGAGTAATGTAGAGATAGGTAAGGGTAAGGCTCAGTCACATACATCTAGCAACAAACCACTATTGATGCTGCTCCAGGGTGGGAATGATTTGATCCTTTTCCTTCTGGTATATTCTTTGTTCCTGCAGATCTAATTCAATCATCAGTAAAGAGCAGAGGATACAATATTTCACAGGGCAGTTCCAGTTAGCCAGTACCTTGATACTTTTTCTGAAAGGGCCGCACCCAACTATGCGCAGGGATCATTCCTATGATACTTGGGGGACCATATATTATTCTGGAAATTGATCATGTTATACCAGGAGTTGCAAAAGAACCACCCTGTTATTATTCCTGTGCTAGCACGAACCAGCATGTGAGCCTTGACCCATTCCCTAGAATTATACTGAAGATGAGTTAAAGTATCTATTTTTGTTAAGTTGGTCTACCTTCAGGAAATAGTCTATAAAAATCAGGATTCAGATGGGGTTAGTGAAAAGAGAAAAATATTCAAAATTAGTATTTGATATCACATACTTGAAATTGTTCAGTAACCAGACAATAGAGTTGTCTCTTTATTAGTACACTCACACTCAAATAGCATCAGGAAAACAATCTTCCATTTTATTCTTACTGAGATTTATTATTTTTCATAATGCCACTTTTCAGAAGTATAGTCATGTGCTCACTTACACAGGCTGACAAAGTGAAAACTTTGTGATGCAAAGTACCCTTTGGGACATAAAGACATATATATATTACAGTGACAAGTCAAAGTCAAATGTCCATAGCAGACAAATCCCCTCCCTAGGATCTATCCGACTCCCATTTTGCACCACCACAAAATCTACAATGAGTATGTGGCAAAACATAGAACACAGATGGCTACTGACATGAAAAGTAAATTTTATTAAACATGTTTACATACATGAGTTGGAAGTTCATTTAAAAGCACAAGGGAGTGTTAAGACAAGTGGTCAGAATAGAAAGATACTACCCAATTATAATTAGTTGATTGTTGGCCACTAAGACAGAACGGAATCTAGTAGAAGTACACCAATGCTTCAGTTCTTCCTGCTCAGCAGTGAGCAGTGGTCAATCTGTGCCCTGTGGAATGATGGGCAAATAAGTCTGGCATGTGTAAATAATAATACAGAATTCACTTGGTGCAGGCAGTATGTCTATGGATTAAAACCTAGTGTGTACACAGTGTCTACATGTGTTACAGTTCCATGGTAGGAATCTACACCAAAATATTTATTAGGAGGAATTTGGTCCGTACTACATCACGTTTTCCAGAGGATAAAAAATAAAGTCCATCTATAGACATTTCACCCCAGACTCAAAGACTAAGTCTGGCTAACACCTGCAAAATGTCTATAACAAAAATGGATGGCTTAGATTTCTTGGTATTTCAGTATAGTAATTAACAAGCAAACTGTACAAGTACATGCAACATACAAGCTGGCCTATATTGAACTAATATGTTATTAAATAACCTTTTGTTTCTTTTCTTTTTCATTTATTTTTTTTTTACAAAACATGCATGCAGCTTTGAAGAATTTCAAGTCATGCTGCTCTATATGTGTAATCACAAAAGTTGAATGACTCATAAAAGGAGGAATGTATTGATGCATCTGCAGAGTCTGCAGTTCGTAGCACATATACAGAATGTTATAAGGGAAATCCAAGGCCAAGGAAAACTCAAAGGAAGAAAATACAAATTAAATTTGACTGCTTTATTCCCATTTCCCCTACCCCCCCCCAAAGTAAAATCCTTTGCAGTAAAAAAATCAAGCTTTGTGCTTGCATCAAGCTCAAAAAAATGTAAACTAAAATTTAATAAAAACATTAGTTTAGTGCAGAATATTTCAACTGGAATTTCCAGTGGAATATTGGATATTTTATACCATGCTCTTTCAGGGCAAATGAATGGGTCTACTCTGAGATATGGCCAAGATGCCTGGGCATAGCTGAAAGTGTCAGACTTAAAATCATTTCTATTCATCCTTTGAGAAGTCAAAAGTATAGTTTATGCACATAAGCATATACTTATTTCTTTTAGTGTGATATGAAGAAAAGGCATGACAAAAATATTTTCAAAGAACAACTATGTGCTTAAGGTTTCATTCCCAGAATTTGTTACAAATTGACTTCTTTCAAAGTCAATAAATTAATTTTCTAGAATGTAAACAGATATATTCTTTATTTAAAGAAGTAATTCTGTGATTATTTGTTTCAGAGGGCAGCTTTTAGTTTTCCAGCTCTCTCCATACAAAACTTTGAAGAACTATAAGTAGAAGCCAATGGAACCCCATAGGGGCCTCATCTTGTATAGCTATTATATGCTTTGGGGGAGATACTACAGAGACTGCTTCAGCCCTTTTTGTTTGGTGCTTTTGGAAAAAGAAAGGAAGGGTCTCTGTAAGCATCATGAGGCTTGTCATGATACAGCCTAAAAGATGGAAATAATGGATATAGTAAAAGCAAAATCAACAGAAACCTCATGAAATCAAAACCTAACAAACACACAAAAACACACAAAAGAACAAAAACTTCTCAAACACCAGAGAAATAACAGTTCGTGGTCTGTATAAGTACAACTTTTTCAGAGTGAGAGTTTCCAGTTTATTCAATGTGTGTGTATATGTGTGTGCTTATGCATATATGAATTGAACGTTTCTTTTTACGCTATCTGATAGAAGCATCAGTGACTCTCACTAGCACTTTTGACTCTTAGTGTAATTTTGATAGATTGCCTTGTTCTGTCATATGAAACCAGGTTTTAAACAATTGGGACATGTTATTGGAAAACTATTACAAGCAGAACACAAAATTGATTGTCTCCAACAATGCTGTTGATTATGAAATTTATGGTTTAGATTATTATCCTGAAAGGTAGTTGTATTGGAATGACTCTGGTATGAGTTCATTATGATCGAATGCAAGGAGGCCCAGTTGAACTTTCCAGAGATGATTGGGAAGCCCGACGTGTTAAAGGAGTGAGAGTGGGATCAACCAATGATGATGGTGGGAACAATTTGTACCATCCAATTACCATACTGGACAAATCAAGTTCTTCCAGCAAGATCTGAGCCACACCCATAAAGCATTTATGGTCCATTCTGCCATAGTCGCCCCAGACAATCACCTGCAAACATAGAAGAAAACAATGTAACTGAACTTTCTTTCTTTCACCTGGAAGGTTGAAAGTCACTAGTCTGTGCAAGTGGGCCCTTCAAAGTAGGGAAGAAAATGAATGTGATTTCCTTAATTCTAAGCAGCAGATACTCTCTTTTAATGCCTACTCATAATAACTAGCATTTTGTGTAAACTAAGTGATGTTTTTCTAGTCAGAAAGACATAGTAGTTACATATGCCACTTAAACAATTAAATACATGTGCTTATTTAAATGTAAATCCAACACATGCTACTTTGGAGTTTGTTTGGCTTATTTTAGTGACTAACGCAGCAGTGCTCAGGGTTTACTCCTGGTTCTGTGTGTGCTCAGAGACATTTCTGACAGGGTTCAGGGGACCAAAGTGGTGCTGAAAATTGAACATAGATTAGCTATGTGTGAAAAGAGTACTATACTGACTGTTCTATGTCCAGGCCCCAAATTGAACATATTGTTTTGTAGATACTATCTAATAAGTAATGCATGAGACCACAGAACAATATAAACATTCAAAGCTGTGTACTTTAGTAAAGGAAATGAAGCCAGATTATATGTTACGTAATATATACAGAGTGGACAATTTGTTCTTTTCTCTGTATTATAGAATTTGTAGCAAAGTGGTAAATTGAAAAATTATTCTAAGCTGATGTATTTTGAGGACTTGCCTGACAATTTTGATTCAGTCAAGTAATTACACTCACTCCTCCTTTTCATATTTTTAATTAAATAATATAATTATTTACGCACCATGATTACAAACATGTTTGTAGTTGGGTTTCAGTTATTAAAAATAACACTCCCCTTAACCAATTTTAGTACTGAATCATCTGTAAAAGTTTCAGCTGCCTGCATTTGTTACAGAGAAAAAAAGTGTGGACTCTCTCCTTTGGAATACTGAAGAATTTTTTCAAATGATGTAATTTGACATAATCTAAATGAGGATAATGACATCACTGCACATGGTAGTTAATTTTTTATTTAAATTTTTTTGACCACATCCAGAGACACTCAGGGGTTACTCTTGGCTCTGCACTCAGCAATCACTCCTGGCCGGCTTGGGAATCCGAGTGGGATGCCAAGGATCGAATGAGGGACAGCTGTGTGCAAGGCAAAAACTGCTATCACTCCTGCCCCCTAACATGTTTTAAAAGATTATTTATGTAAGCATTTAACAGTACAACTGTAAACTAAGTAAGTACTCTTGTCTTTTCTTATCTCTATATAGTTTCTTACCTTTTATTCCTTCTATATTGCTTGTCAAGCACATAGATTGTCACTCAATAGATTATTAGTATTTTTTGTCTTGCTATCTACACTAGCATATCAATTATCTACCAAGAAAAAAGAATGTGAAACTGGAGAAAAGTAGCAAGGGATGTCAAGAATAAAATATAGGAGAAAGAAAATAAAATTTTCTCTTTCATTAGATGTATAAAGTATTTTAGATATATTATCTGAATTTCAAGGTACAATTGTTTTTATTTAGTATATTATATAAATTTTATTTTGTAGTGTTTGATGACCTTTTCTGTATTTATAGAAAATGTTTATATTATAGTATAAACATTTTCAATTATGGGGCCCGGGAGATAGCATGGAGGTAAGGCGTTTGCCTTTCATGCAAAAGGTCATCGGTTCGAATCCCGGTGCCCCATATGGTCCCCTGTGCCTGCTAGGAGCAATTTCTGAGCATGGAGCCAGGAGTAACCCCTGAGCACTGCCGGGTGTGACCCAAAAACCACACAAAAAAATTTTTTTTTCAATTATTACTTACCTGAAGAACTTTACCCTGTGGGCTTTCATCAAAAACCAAGGACTGTTGGTACAAAGGATCAAGGGTTTTTCGTGCAATTCTTGTCTTCTTCTTGGCTATACAGGCCCCATTTTCCAAAAGGTACACTTTGACATATGGAGCTAAACAAAAGCATGGAAAATGTCAATCATTCAAATTAGATAGATTTTTATTAGAAAATACCTCATAACAGATACATATGAAGTTTCCCATTCACTACTAAAAGTATTTTAAATTTGAAATACTTCATAAACTTATTTAGGAAAATTAATGTAACCACTTGCAAGTTCATCACATATTTATATATGTATATATATAATGGAAATGTTAAAGTTTGACTGATTCTAAGTGGCAATGCAGTTCTGGATTATTATTTTCAAACTCATTGCTTTTTTATTCTTAGAAGAAATTATTTTTTGCATTTTAAATGTGAAGACAAAATCGATACTAAGATGATTATAACTAAATTCATTTTACTGTAACATTTTAATTAATAGTCCCCGAATTAATCTCAAAAGCAACTCAGATTGTATAGATTGAACCAGGACAAAACAAATGAGATGATGTGACACAGAATATAAACACTATAAAATGCAGCAATTTCAATTTAAATGTTGAGGGGCTTTGAGGCTTTGTTTCTATAAAAGTTTCTTGTCTAAATTCATTAAGTAACTCTTTTTTTTTTTTTTACCAGGTGTAGATTTGGAACCAGGCTTTTGTGTGAGGCTTCGTGCTCTAATAACTTCCACTTCTAACTGGCCCTTTTTATCCTCCATTCCAATCTGTATGTCACCTACAGGAGAAGAGAAGCAGAATGTTTCAGCTTCTTTTGAGTACAGTGGGAAAAATAACATTGATAACACATCCCAAATTATGATCTTCCTAGAAAGAATTCTCTAATCCACTTCCTCTCACCTCTAAATCAGGTTTTAAAACATTTTGTTTTCTGATATTAATCCATTTTATGAGAGGCTCATCATATCTATTGGTCACTTGTTTTTCTTTTTTCTGTTTCTTTTCCTTTTTTTTTTTTTTTTTTTTATGGGCCAGATGCGTTGATGTTCAGGTGTTACTCTTGGCTCTGTGCTCAGAAATCGCTCCTGGCTTGGGCCCCATACTGGATGCTGGGGATTGAACTTTGGTCTGTCCTAGGTTAGCACGTGCAAGGCAAATGCCCTACCATTGCATCACTGCTCTGGCCCCTCTATTGGTCACTTATAACAACAAAGGCCAAGTGTAAACAAACACAATCTTTCTATTCTCCCCCCACCCTCATTCTAGGTGCTCAGGAGTTACTCCTAGCTTTGTACTCAAGGATCGTTCCTCCACAGGCTCAGGAAAATATGAGCTGCCAGGATTGAGCATGGGTTGACTGTGAACAAGGCAAACATCCTACCCTAACCCTATCACCACTGTTCAGTTGAACACAATATTTAGAAAATAAAATGGCTAATATTTATTGTTGATCTACAATGCTGTATACGTTATGGGAGTTCAATTCACATCATGCTACATGCAGTTTTCATGCAATTCACCATTGCCAAATATACTCCTTTATTAAATTTCCAAAAGATACTTCCCAGGTCCCTCGGGTAGCCATCGTATTTTTATCAGATGCTAAGAGTTATTTTCGTTGTGCTTTTTTTAGTAAAATTACATTGCTAACTTATCTTCTACCTGGTTGAAATTACCTGTAATTAGTTTCTGGCTTTCTGCCTTACTTCTCTGTAAAATAATGCCCTTGAAGCAAGATTACTTGTTTGAGTGAAGGGATGGGGTTGTACTTAGGCCCCTTGGAGACCTGCAAGATGGTGCAGGTCTTTGGTCTGTTGTATTATCCTGGACCCATGGTGTTATTAAGGCTGGTGGTACTGAGGGACTTCAGAGTCATCACTGGCTGTGACTGGGGACACAGTCACAGCAGCCTAGTGGTGGCTGGTGTCATACAATACCAACTAAAGGACCTAGAACCTCATAAACTCCTTTAAGACATTTCACTGGCCCAAGATTTCACCTTTTTCTATATCTGACTAGTATTCATTGAGTACCATGACTTAAAAAATGTATATTTTTCTTTTTTTGGGCTACACCTGGTGGCTCTCAGAGCTTAGTCCTGACTCTTTACTCAGCTATTACTCCTGGCAATGCATTGGGGACTATATAGAATGCTGTTGATTAAACCTGGCAAATGCCCTACTTCTCTGTCTGGCCCAGTGCCATGACATTTTAAGGAAGATAAAATTATCTGTTTAACCAATATGTACAGAAAGCCACCATTAAATATATTGTTGAATATCCTAGGATTCTCATATAAATATGCTTTAAAATCTTAAAAAGAAGTGATCTTGTGTAGGGTTGGGTACTTGAACATTGTAATCAATGCTCATAAAACAATCATAAAAATGTTTATATCATGGTGATTTAATAAATTTAAAAATTAAAATAGTGGAAAAAGTGATAGTTATAAAGCAAGAAGTTCAGAGAAAAATGTGTAAATTTGGGGCATAGTACAGCAGGTACGATCTATCATGATCATATATTATTGATTTGCTACTTTTCAGTAGTATATATAGTCAGCAAATATTGATCAGCAATTCCAGAATTTTTTTAAATATTTAATTTAATGAACATTCTGAAAGCTCAAACACATTGCCAAATATACGCCAAATGATTGTGTAAACTACTACAATCAACAAATATCATGTGTTTCTATTTTTCACAATCTAATTGTGGTATTAGTAACATGTCTGATCTTTGGCAATATGATTATTAAAATTTTTGTTTGTGTTTCTTTGATTGGTGAGCATAAAATATTTTTATACTATCTTGGATGTTCTTGTCTAATTTTAAATTAAAAATTTAATTTAGGGGCCGACGGGATAGCATGGAGGTAAGGCATTTGCCTTGCATGCAGAAGGACAGTGGTTCGAATGCCGGCATCTCATATGGTACCCCGAGCCTGCCAGGAGCGATTTCTGAGGGTAGAGCCAGAAACAAAACAAAACAAAACAAAAAATTAATTTAATCAATTAATTAAATTAATTTTAATTTTTTTTGGTTATTTTGGGCCACACCCTTTTGATGCTCAAGGGTTACTCCTGGCTAAGGGCTCAGAAATAGCCCCTGACTTGGGGGGACCATATGGGACGGCGGGGGATCAAACCGCGGTCTTTCCTTTGCTAGTGCTTGCAAGGCAGACACCTTACCTCTAGCGCCACCTCACAAGACCCAAGATTTTAATTTTTAATGTTTAATTTTTCTTATTGATAAGAAATATAATTATTTCTAAGTTACTTTTAGTTAGTTTAATCATGTGTTTTCTCAGTTGTGAATTGTCTTCATTTACCAGGCAAGTTTATTTTTATTCTTAGTATTCCACTACTTTTATAACTCTGTTTTAGGTCTCCTCAGTTCCTAGAGGTTTCTGTTTCTTTCCTTTTATACTATTTATTGTGTTTTAAAAAAAAAATCAACACAATTTAAAGGCTCAAACTACTCTATAACATGTAGTTAGTGTAAAATTTGCACAGCTGTATTTAATAATATAATTATTATTTTTGACCACACCTGGTAGTGCTCAGGGTGGTGCTCTGTGCTTATGGTTCAGTCCTGGTGGTGTTAGGGGGACCATAGAGGATGATGGGACTGAATCAGATTTGGTCAACAAATTCTTTTAGTTTTGGATTTGGTTCACTGTGAAATCACTCCATGTGCTGTATTTCTAAACCCGGGTGAGCAGGTCTGAAGCAGGGTCATGCACAAATTAATAAACTAAGCTAATCAGGAGAGATCATGGCTCTGTTGACTTTTCACCTCTTGGTCTCACTCCATGAGTCAAGCTAAATTGATAACCTCTTTATTCTCCAGTACAGATTCAACCAGTTAGGGCAGGGTAGAGTAACTTTTACATATCAAAAGGTATACTTTTACCTATAAAAGGGTTAGATAAAAAGAAAAGAGGAAGTTGGGGGACAACCTTTGTTTTGGGTAAAAGCAGGGTGTGATAGAACAATTCACACTTCTACTAGTACTCAGGGCTTATTCATGGCACTTTGCTCAGAGATCACTTGGTGATGCTCAGATGACACAATGTCCTAAATAGAATCTGAATTGGATGCACAAAGCAAGTGCCCTAATCCTTTTATTATTGTTTTGGCTTGAGAATGCATTTTTTTTTTTTTTGCCTAAAACTTACTTGGTAATTGTACTCTACACTGGAAGTCAGTTGCTACTGAGATTTTTTGTTTTTGTTTTTGTTTTGACTTGATATTTGAGTACCAGGAGGTTCTCAGGGCTGTGCACTCAGGAATTACTCCCGCTGGGAATCAGGGAACCATACGCACCAGCTGTGTACAAGGCAGATGCCCTACTTGCCATCTATTTAGAATTTTGAAAGCCAGTACAACAAGTACAAAGTATAACAAGGATTTTACTTTTTATAGCTGTATATGAAATTATTTTTCCTCTTTAGAAACTTTCAGCATTTTCTCCATTTTGTGAAATTGCAGAATGAATTTGGAACTGACTTATTCTCATTCAATTTGTTGAGCATTTATTTCTTTAAGCTAGAATTTCAGGTCATTAAGAAAAATAGTCATCATATAGATAGATTATATGAATAGAGCATTTTCCATTCATCATCTCTTGTTTTTAAATATATAGAATGTATTTTGCTCCTAAAAGGTTTTTATTTTTCTGGCATTAGTGTAATCCTTTAGAAGTTCTTTTCTACTTTGAGATAAAATTATTACTTACAATACTTTCAGCATTTTCTTATCCACCACCTATTTCTCTTTCTTAATTGAGTCTAACCTTTTGTTAGCTGTTTTAAGAATCTTCCATGTATTTTGGGACAAAGGCTATTTCAGGGAGTGATAACACCAGGTCTATTCCCTGTGATGCTCAAAGGCCCTGTGGTGTGAGACTAAACCTAGGGCATGCCTATAGAAGACATTTGCTTTACCACTTGAATTTCTAAAATATATTGAACCTCTTTATCCCTTGAACTTTTAAGATATATTTTTATAATGAAGTAGGGAGTAATTTTATTATTTTTCCATGTAGTTAAAAACATGTGAATGATCCATCAAACTTTTCCTGCTGTGATCTATTATAGACTTTAGCTTGAGGTTTTTACTAATTCCAAGATTTCTGAAAATTATTTATTCATTTTTACAAAATACTTTTAGTTTCAGTCCTACAAATCAGAAGTTACTTAAAATTTTCAGTATCCTGACTTGAATGCTCCTTACTGCATGTGATAATTTATTATTTTATTTTAATAAATTTGTTTTGGGCTTACACCTGTTTGTGCTCAGGACTAATTTCTACCATTGTGCTGAGAGATAACACTTGGCAATACTCCAGGCCAACCTTTTGCTCCAGTGCCAGAGATTGACAGGTTAGCTATGTAAAAGGCAAGAAGTGTCTTATCTGCTGTACTATCTCTCTGGCCCCTAAGAAAACTGCTTTAAATGGTCTTGTCAACCGAAATATTAGTTTTCCATATTACAAAACTTCTTACCCATTGCAGGTGTGGCGAGTGTTTGACGTCCAACAAGTTGGGCTGGTCCCAGTCCATCCAGAAAATCACTAAACTGACTGTCAGCTCCTAGTCGAACTCCAGGGAATATTAAGCTATTAGTGAAAGGATAAAACCAACATAGAAGCTATTAGTAAAAGGATAAAAGTCAAAATAAAAACCAGAAGAATTCTAGCCATCTTTCCATTACTTCCCACTTAATCATTCTTTCTTGAATCATATTTACTTTACACCAGTTTGTCTATTGATTTGTTGAATTATCTGAAAAAGAACAGGAGACTCAGAAGTACTCATTGGAAAAAGGTCTAAACTCAACTTAGGTCTTTCTGCTATCTTCAGAAAAAATTTAGAATATGTGTGCCCTCAGCCCTCAAAGATTTCTCCTGGCTATGTGCTCAGGTATCACTCTTGGCAACAGTACTTGGCGAACTATATTTGGTGGCAGGGATTGGCTTTCTGCAAGGCAATAATCTTAAACCCTGTATTTTCTCTTTGGCCCTCATACTTTCAAAATAAAATATTGTTTCTGAGCACTAGAAATAGAAATTCCTACATGTCACTGACATAAAATGTAAGATGCTAATTTTTATTTCAGGAGATCTACATACGTAATTATCATTAAGATTGTTAAATAATTGTGAATTAAAACTACTATTTTTAATAAATATCATAGATTAATAAATTATAATATGATTAAGTTACTCACCTTTTAATAGTTGCATATTTATGGTATTTGATAATTTTTAGTTCAAAGAGAGACAAACTGAAAAAAAAAAACCCTAGGAGTTGCATCAGAGCAGTGAGACTGATATTTCTTGGGTAATGAGGGCTGTTCTAAAGTTAGCATTCATTAATATTTTATAATTGAATTTTTAATGATGGTTTCCAAGATTTTTTAGAGGTAAATTTAACATTTCTTCAAAACATGTCATTCCATCATAACCACCAATGTACCAATATCGTTAAATCACAGGCTCTATAAATAAGTTGATTTCTATAGAGATTTAATGTTTACACTGTATTTTGTACATATTTACTGACAATAAGGAATGTAGACTATATGTTATTATCCCATGAGGAGACTAGGAAAATGTAAATATAAGAGGGCTAAATGGTTTATTTATGGCAGAGTGTAAATATAATTCGATTTAATGACTTATGTATCAGAAAATATCTCTATATTTTTCTCTTTCTCTCTCTTTTTTTTTTTTTTGTTTTGTTTTTGGGTCATACCCGGTGTTGCTCAGGGGTTACTCCTGGCTGTCTGCTCAGAAATAGCTCCTGGCAGGCAAAGGGGACCATATGGGACACCGGGATTCAAATCAACCATCTTTGGTCCTGGATCGGCTGCTAGCAAGGCAAATGCCACTATGCTATCTCTCCGGGCCCTGATCCAACTTTATTTTTCTCTTTTTAAAATATTTATTTATTTATTTATATTGATTCTTGGACCACACCTAGTAGTGCTCCTGGCTCTATGCTCAGAAGTTGCTTCTGGGACCATAATGCCAAGAATCGAACCCGGATTCATTCCATGTCAGCCACATTCAAGGCAAACACTCTACCATTGTTCTATCTCTCCAGCCCCATATCTCTAGTTTTTATTTGTATTGTGTTTTTATAATACTCTATCAAATATTATATTTTGTCAATGAATTTATACCATAACTTCAATGACTAAGTTTTTAAAATTTTTTTCTTAGAAATACCTTGCTTGGGGCCCGGGAAATAGCATGGAGTTAAGGCGTTTGCCTTTCATGCAAAAGGTCATCCGTTCGAATCCCGGTGCCCCATATGGTCCCCCATGCTTGCCAGGAGCAATTTCTGAGCATGGAGTCAGGAGTAACCCCTGAGCACTGCCGGGTGTGACCCAAAAACCAAAAAAATAAATAAATAAATAAAAATAAAAAAAATAAAAAAGAAATACCTTGCTGAGAACATGCACAACAAGTCAATTGGTCAAAATTTGGGAACAATCAGATGCAGAAATGGGAAAGCATATTATGAGGATTAAATTGTACTCATTTATTTTTATTTCAGAACAAAATAGAACTATGTAATGGGAGAAGAAATTATCACCATTATATATGAGATTTGGGTAGTAATAAATACACAATTATAGGAAATTGATATGTGGTCAGTCCCCAAATAGGCCATTGAAAATCAATAATTACTTATTTGTAAGAAATATGACCCTGAGAAAAGATTTATTTTTACCAGAAAAATCCAAAAGCATAGGAAAGTAGTTTTGTGTAGAATCTCTAAGAAACATTGGGGCCGGGCGGTTGCGCTGGAGGTAAAGTGCCTGCCTTGCCTGTGCTAATCTAGGACGGACTGAAGTTCGATCCCCCTGGTTCCCCATATGGTCCCCATGCCTGCCAGGAGCGACTTCTGAGCAAATAGCCAGGAGTAACCCCTGAGCGTCACTGGGTGTGGCCCACAAACAAACAAACAAACAAAAAAGAAACATTAGTCAAGAAGGCAAAACAAAACCATAGTAATTCTTTCTTCCTCAAAATATGGTAATTTCAGAATTTCTGAAAATTTAATTAGAAAAATGAGGACAATAGGTCCTGTCTGGTTTTTCTCCACGGTGATAATAAGTTAATAATCAAATATTAAAAGCAGGAAAATTGACGTTGCCACTTTGGAAGCATGAAAGGCTTACAACTTAGCTTTCAAAATAGTTTTAAGTAGGATTTGGGAAATCAGTTCTTACCTCTAAAGTTCATTCCAATTTTGGTGACTGGGCCAGATTATAGAGCTCCCTTATAAAATAACCTATTAGATGTGATATTTCCACCCCAATTGCCTGGCGCTAAAGTATTGTGAACTTTTGCAGAGGACGGAAATCAGTTTTTTCATGCTCAGTCTGTGTTGACCCATTCGCAGGCTGCTTGCAAACAGGTCGCTGAACAACTGGCTCAATCTGAAGGCTTGCACTACAGCCCTGGTGGTCACACAACCCTGCTAACACTGCCATCACTTACTTGCCCTCAGAAGTGTAACTGTTGATGCTGCCATCTGTAGACTCTCGACTTGGCTGCCTGACCATCTTCCTCATTTCTGCTGCCATTCCTGTTTCTGTGCTTCTCTGTATAGTACTTTTTAACTTCTTGTGGCCCGACTCTGATAGAAGAGAATAAAAACAAAGCTCTTTCGTGAAGACGATTTATTCCCTGATCAGGAAATCATCAGTTAATTAAGTATACAATTAGCAGCTAGTTAGGCCATTAAGTATCTAAGAGAACAATCTGGTTGATAAAATCTTTTTTTCCTTTTTTGTTTTTACTTGAATCATGGTGAGATATGCAGTTATAAAGTAGATGGTTGAGTTTCAGTAATACAATATCTGTAAGTTTGACTATGCAAGTTAAGCACTTTACTCACAGTACTTTGTTCCAGCGACAGTTGTTTTTTTTTTACAACACTACCTAGTTGTTTTAATTACAACATTGTCTAATTTGTGATGGCATATAGGTCACCTTTGTAGGCTGGATAGATACTACCTTAATTTCAGGCTTCATAGTATTTTCATAGTCTCTGGACTTAGATTTATGCTATCTGCATTGTGAAGTCTACTGTGTAATTATTACCTTGGTAAACTCTGAAAACAAAATTTTTGAGTAACTTTAAAATTCATTAATCAATAAGATAAAATAAAATAAACTGTACCAAAGTCCATGAAATAAAGTGCCCAAATATTTACTTTTATGTATGAGACCTCTCAGATTAGGCCAGTACTTCTCAATTATTTTCTGTCATGCCCCCCTAGTATCTGTACTAAAAAAACTTTAACCTGCAAAAAATATATATATATAAAATAATCTGAGCTGATTTTTTAATCAGAGGTGATGTCTGGATTAATGGCTACAATGAGCATGTTTTGCAATGCAGAGCTTTTTGAAGCGGGTTTGAAGCAGGACACAGCAACTTTCAGCTCCAGAGACATACAGAGACATAAACACAGGGCTTAGCTTGTTATGACCCTGTTTGCCCAGGTCTAACGTGCCCCCTTTTTACAGAGCCTCTGACCCCCTGGGGGGGCATGCTCCACTATTTGAGAAGCACTGGATTAGATAAATAAAATAGCTACCATTCATTTTAAATCCAAAATTGTATATGGATTCCTAGTTTTAATCTTATTTCTTATAATGTATCACTAATATCTATAGCATATAAAATTCTCTATAAAATAAAACTATAGTTTCATAAAATATGTACATATAAATTTCCAATTTTAATTAAAATTTGTAAAGTAGATATATAAGAACAAAACTAGATAACCTACATAAAAGACAAGGTTTAATAAAATATTTTGGTCACTGTACCCCTTGGGAATTGTCTGATAAAATACATAATTGTCAGTGCTAATGAACTCAATGCAGAATATTTTCTCTATATAACAGCTATGGTGATCATTTAACAATGCAAATATAATGCTATTTATCTCCTCAGAATCTTGTGACCTACCAATGCTCATGAAGTACCATAAAATCTCGCTCCTGGCTACCTCTCTTCCCCCATCCCATGATCACACTGTTGTTCAGTTACACTGTCTTCCTGCATTTTTCCATACACTCCCAAGAATGCTGCTTCGGATTTGTTGCTTCACTGTTGGTACATTTTTATTTTCTTGTCTTATTTTCTAACTTCATTCAGGTCTTTGTAGCAATGCTACTTTGTCCTAATCCTTACCACTAATTATTCTTTTGAAGAATTTTCGATTTTTTTCTTTAGAGCACTTTTCCATATGAAATTTAAATTTACCTGAAGTACCTTCAGTTAAGATTTACTATATATAAAGAGAGGGTGATTGCAAATATTCCTAATACCGAGGATAATAGACAACACACCTATTAATGTGCAATTTTCTATTCTACTTAGTACAATAAATTTAGTATGATTGATTTAGTATTTATTTAGGAATATTTATTCTTTCTTATGATTATATTGGTTCATATCCCTATTGATGAATATGTCATTTCCAGTTATTTTCTGAGATATTTTTAAGATATGAGCCACTAGAGAAAATATAGGAATTTTCTTATCCTTATAATATTTTATACTTTTCTCAACATTCAAATGAATTGATCCATTTCTCTACTTAAGACAGGAATTTTTTTCTTTTAGTTTCTGGTTCCTGTTTAATTATTATTATAGTATTATTATAGAACCTTATTACTTTCTGAAGATAGGAACCTCACTTAGAGACCTTATTAGTACTATCCAGTTAAATATGGATATAATGTGCTTCCTTCTGCAATGAATGCAGTTCATTGATGAAGTTGTCACAGCAGAGCCATATTTATCCAAGCATACATATGGTTATACCAACATGGAGGGATAGAGTCAAAGCAAAAGATTTCCAGAATGTACCAAATAACAATGTGGGGAATGTTTTCAATGGCAAAAAGAGAGACCAGAGTAGACATCAAATTTGATGAACAATGATGACTATTATGGCTAGAAAACTGAGGAAAACATTAATTGTAAATGGCAGTGGTCCTCAAACTACAGCCCGCGGGCCACATACTGTATTTGTTCCCATTTTGTTTCTTCACTTCAAAATAAGATATATGCAGTGTGCATTGGAATTTGTTCATAGTTTTTGTTTTTACTATAGTCCGGCCTCCAATGATCTGAGGGACAGTGAACTGGGCCCCTGTTTAAAAAGTTTGAGGACCCCTGGGAGGATAATGAAAACAGAGAAGAAATCTGCAGTAAAGAGGTAATGTTATTTCTTCATTCAATTTGTATTTATCCATTCACTCATCCTTCTAGCCACCCATCCAATATTTACTGAGTACCCATCATGTTCTAGGTGCTAGTGAATATTGATGAATGTCACATAATCACAACATTAATTATAACTATAGTTTGAGTGCATTCAAGAAATAAAAGAAACAAACATACAATAGTTATCTTCTGGTTAGAGTGAGGGAGTACAGCAGCAATTAAAATACTTAAAAATAAAGTCAGAGAGTCAGAGGTTAGAAAGATAGCTCAGTGGTCAGGAATCCATGTTTTACATACCTCACGCCCAACTAGCATGCATGTCTGGGTGGATCCTGTGAACCACTGTAGCTGAACAGTGATGCACTGCCAAGTTCTAGCATTAAAATGGCAGGCCCAGTTGTCTGAGTATTACCAGAAATAAATCACAGGCACTCTGTCCTCAAAAGATAAATTTTAAAGAAAGAAGTTAAGGTCTTATTAAACAATAGCATGATTGAGAACAAAATTCATGAGAACAGGAAAGTAGCACCACAGAGGAATTTGGGGTGTGTGTGTGTGTGTGTGTGTGTGTGTGTGTGTGTGTGTGTGTGTGTGTGTGTGTGTGTGTGTGTGT
>PVKC010001366.1:0-51313 GCA_004027635.1 Crocidura indochinensis | reverse complement strand
CCAAAGTAGATTTTTTAATAAATATTTATTTAATAAATATTTATTGCATGTTCAATAAAATCCTGGTACTCTATACCTACATTTTAATGCATTACAGAGAATGTTAATAAAAAGGAAGAGTATTTATACTAAAAATATAAAATAAATTTTACTTTTTTTTCAAAAATTTTACCAAAATAGGGATTTTATTAACACTTTTACATATTTATGGATGCAAATAAAATATCAATTTTCAAATTATTTTGCGATTGTACATGATATGTCATTGAAAAAGCAAGACATACATTAGTGAATTAAAGTACACATGAAGAGATTCTTAGAAACTGTACAAAATATTATATAAAACATTTTTAATGCATTTTCCTGCTTTGTGACCTCAGTCTCATAAGACTGTGAGCTATTTCTCAGTAACAATTTCTTTTTTTTTTTTTTTTTTTTTGTTTTTGGGCCACACCCGGTGACGCTCAGGGGTTACTCCTGGCTATTCGCTCAGAAGTCGCTCCTGGGAGCAATTTCTGAGCATGGAGCCAGGAGTAACCCCTGAGCGCTGCCAGGTGTGATCCAAAACCCAAAAAAAAAAAAAAAAAAAAAAAAAACAGAGGTCGCTCCTGGCAGGCACCATATGGGGAACTGGGGAATCAAACCGTGGTCCGTCCTAGGTTAGCACAGGCACCTTACCTCCCATTTCACTCCTTAACAATTCTGGAGCGTCATTTGCTTCCATAGTTTATGTTTTATTTTGTTTTGTTTTTTGGGTCACACCTGGATTATTTAGTGCTTACTTCTGACTGCACTCAGAAATCACTCTTAGCATGCTTGTGGGGCATATGGGATGCAGGGGATCAAACATGGCTCAGCCATGTGCAAGAAGGCAAACACCCTACCTGCTGTGCTATGACTGGCTATACTTCCTCATTTTTAATTATTCCCCCTCTTCTGTCTTTCTAAATATATATGATATATATATTTTATATATAATCTATATCTATATATATCTATTTATGTCTATATATTATATATTAGTTATATATAAAATATATGTAATATCTATATATGTCTATATCTATATATATTTTATTTTACATATAATATATCTAGATAGAAAACATATATATGTATATATATTATGCAAACATATATGTATGTATCTTACTTATATGTGATTATATTACATAGTATTTAATAATTTCAAATTTTCTAACTGAACTGTCTTCTAGATACATCTCAAAAATAGCCTTTTGATAATTCAAAATATTATCATATTATTATATTTACATCATCCTTATGATGTCATTTTTTGGCCTTTTTTTTAATCCCCACCATGTGCAAACATCTAACTTCTGATGTCATAATTTCCAGTCATTAAGTTTTTAAAATGTCATTCTCAAGTGCTATCTATATTTTCCCTAAAATTCTAATATGAATTTTCCTTTTTTAATTCTATATATGTAATTAATTATGATTTGAATTATTTTAGTATATCTGCCCTTCATATTTATCAACACATCATGATAAATCCTTAAATAAACTCCTATGTATACAGTCCCTGACCTCAAGTTGATATAAAAATTGATAAGTACAAATGATTTGGAGCATATCATATTTGTCAGAATTTTGATTTCAATAGTTTACACTGCAGGAACATAGCCCTGAGGAAATTTATTCCATTCTAATCTCAACATTAGCATGAATAATATACAAGTAATATAGGGCTTTACAAAATGTAAATTTAATCATAATAGTTTGATTTAACAGCACATAACATGCCTATACTTTCATGAAGTCTGCCAATGTATGAACAGGATAAAATATGCACAATTTGGATAAATTAATAACTCATAGTGTTTTATGATGTTTGTGCTTTGTCTGATCCCTTGTAGATTTCACTCTAATATACATAAATGCACAGAAACAAATAAGATGATTAAAATCAGGGTTTTTTTGTGTGGGGGGGCCACACCTGGTGACATTCAGGTAAGGCATTTGCCTTTCATGCAAAAGGTCATCGGTTCGAATCTCAGTGCCCCATATGGTCCCCCGTGCCTGCCAGGAGCAATTTCTGAGCATGGAGTCAGGAGTAACCCCTGAGCACTGTCGGGCGTGACCCAAAAACAAAAAACAAACAACAAAAAAAAAAGAGCTCAAAAATCACTCCTTGCTTGGGAGACCATATGGGACGCCAGGGGATGGAACTAAATAAATAACCACTAACTAACCACGAACACCTAGGTTAGTGCCTGCAAGGCAAATGCCCTACTGCTTGCACCACCACTCCAGCCCCAACTGAAATAGTTTTAGCTGTTTTTATTGCTAGTTTTGTTTTCCATGAGGAATTAAGAAAGCAGGAAAGACTAGAACTCACTCTTCTACATCAACAAAAACAGGATTGACACTTCAAAT
The DNA here is from genome assembly GCA_004027635.1 of Crocidura indochinensis. Classification (NCBI taxonomy): domain Eukaryota; kingdom Metazoa; phylum Chordata; class Mammalia; order Eulipotyphla; family Soricidae; genus Crocidura; species Crocidura indochinensis. The sequence goes on along the minus strand of PVKC010001366.1, from coordinate 48,913 downwards.
TTGTAACTCTTTCTGACTCTCTAAGAAAAGAGACTGCAGAGTAACTAACTTAAAAGAACAATGAATAAAATAGCCTGCCATGAAAAATGAATCTACAGATTAAAGTCAAATTTAAATATGGAGCAGAGTTTAGAAATAATTTGGCAAGGAATTTAAAAATATATTTAATATCACAACTAAAGATTTTAGTGGAAAATATGAATCAGAAGTATTTTCAGTAATGATGAAAAATAAAAGTTGAAGAATGTCTTTAAAAGGTCCAGTAGACCTAAAAACAGCTAAGAGATAAACCAATTAAACAAATTAGCAGACATCAACAACTGAAGCACAGATAAAAATAATGCAGGGGAGAGAAAACAAAGACATACAAGACATACACAATGGAACCAGTTAATAATAAAAATGGAATCCAATGTTTATAAAACCACAAGACCATTGAATAAATTCATACTTCTATGTATAACGTATTCAAGATGTTGAAAATTAATTCTGAGGGAATTCTGGAAGCTAGAAATAGGTCAAATGACATATTACATATCAATGAACAATGAAAATTTTAAGCTTCTTCTTAGAACAGTACAAGTCATAAAACCATAATCTAAGGCATTTAAATAAAAAAAATAAAATAAACATAATTTTATTGACACCCCAGTAAGAACACACAAAAACAGAAATGCAACAAGTTTACACAGTAATAAAGGGGATTTTTCATAAATAAAAAAAAAGAATTAATTCTACTGAAGTAAACCAAACTAATTCAATTTATTTTCAGTAACCCTACGTTGTAATAAAAAGGAAAAAAAATAGGGGCCAGAGAGATATCATGGAGGTAAGGCATTTGCCTTTCATGCAGAATGTCATCAGTTCGAATCCCTGCATCCCATATGGTCCCCAGTGCCTGCCAGGAGCAATTTCTGAGCATGGAGTCAGGAGTAACCCCTGAGCATTACCGGGTGTGACGCAAAAAGAGAAAAAAAGGAAAAATAGCCCACAGTAACAGTAAATTATATAAGAAATAAATATGCCTTGAAAAGAAATATATGAAAGAAAAATGTTTCTATATCTTTTTGTTCTGAAAGAAACTAGCTAAATTAGCAATATACTATAAAATAGCATACATAAGATGAAGATGTTTTAAAACAATAGCTTCACCATTTTATCATGGATCTCTACAGAAACACCTAAGTAATGAAACCTGCAGATATGCTGATATTTGGGCTGAGATCTCCAGATCCTGTTCAAGTGAATTTAGGCAGCCTCTCTTTGTTCTACTGTATGTCTGGAAGCCCTAGCAGCCACATGCATGACCCACAACCACCATCATCTCAGCCACAGAATTTGAAGTCCTTGGATTGTGGCCATGTATGTGTCAATTTTTCATTTTTGACACCCTAGTAAGAAAACACAAAATTAGATCTCAAAGTAGCAAAGAAGCCAAGTAAGGTTTATAAACAAAATTAATAGAAGTGATTAACTGCCAACAAACAACTTAATAAACTTCAGATAATGACAATGATTCCATAGTGAGATATATTAATTTTCACAATTTTTTTTATTTTTTAGGCCACACCCTTTTGACTCTCAGTGATTACTCCTGGCTATGTGCTCAAAAATTGCTCCTGGCTTAGGAGGACCATGTGGGATGCCAGGGGAACAAATTGCAGTCCGTCCTAGACTAGTGCTTGCAAGACAGATGCCTTACCTCTAGCTCCACCGCTTAGGGCCCCAATTTTCACAAATTTTAATTTGTATGGGTTTTTTTGTTTTGTTTTGTTTTGTTTGTTTGTTTTTTGTTTTTGTTTTTTTGTGGGGTTTTTTTTTTTTTTTTTTGGTTTTTAAGTCAACTCGGTGACACTCAGAGGTTACTCTTGACTATGAGCTCAGAAGTCTCTCCTGACTTGGGGGACCATATGGGACGCTGAGGAATTGAATCATGATCCATTCTAGGTTAGTATGTGCAAGGCAAACACCCTACCGTTTGCACCACTGCTTCAACTCCTATAATTTCTTTTACTATAATTCCATCATCACTTAGTTTTAAACAATCAATATAAAATACATTATTTTGTGTGTCTGTGGGGCAGTCTTGGAAGTAGATAGAACAATGGTGGAGGAAATTTTATACCACCGATGTTGGAACATGGATTGGCAGAAACTAATGTATTCTGAGCAACTATGTAAACATTTGTGTTTAAATAAAATATTTAAAATAAAAAAGAAATCGCCTAAAAATAAGGAAAAATACATTTAACATACATATATCCAAACTCTTGCATTGTCCATAGGATCTAGTTGTCCAAACATTCTTGTTATGGATCCCTGAAATACATGCACAGCAATTAGGTGGACCTGTGGAGGAAAAAAAATCAAGTAGAATGGAAATGATGTTGGTCAGAAAGCAGTCAAATAAGACGTCTCTTAACCCCTGTGTTATCTTTTGGGCCCTCTGACACTATTAAATAAGACCACTTTCTCAATGGTCAACCAGTGAATCTTTGTTCCTGTAGCTCATCTATTCAGTCCGTCAGAGAAGTCAAGTCTTATCTTTATGTCTAACACTCTATATATTTTTTCAGGCCACACCAATTTGATGCTCAGAGGTTACTCCAGGCTAAACGCTCAGAAATTGCCCCTGACTTGGGGGGACCATATGGGATGCCGGGGGATCAAACTGTTGTCCTTCCTTGGCAAGCACTTGCAAGGCAGACACCTTACCTCTAGCACCACCTTGCCGACCCCTAACACTGGATATATTATTTTTCTTTTTTGTTGTTGTTGTTTTTTTTGTTTGTTTGTTTTTTGGGCCACACCTGGTGAGGCTCTTGGGTTACTCCTGGCTATTCGCTCAGAAGTTGCTCCTGGCAGGCACAGGGGACCATATGGGGAACCGGAGGATTGAACTGTGGTCCGTCCTAGGTTAGCGCAGGCAAGGCAGGCACCTTACCTCCAGTGCCACCGCCTGGATATATTATTTTTCTATTAAAGTATCACTCAATTGAAAATCAAAATAAAAAACATAGAAACTGAGTATCGTACAACTATTTGAAGACAATTCTAATTATTACATACTGTATACAAAGCAAAGATTTGTCATACTATTTACCCAAATTAGAAGATATTTTAAGTCAATGATACAATACTTTTTTCCTTAGAGACATATCTACACAGGTCATCTCAACTGGGAATAGACTTTGAACAAGGGAAAGTGGTTTAGAAAAATTTACAATGCTAAAACTTGTGTTCAAAATGCTTCCAAACTTTTGTGAAGATAAATAGATGACATTACTTATAAGAAATTATTGTATAATAATCTATAAAAAATTTTACTAAAATGTTGATGCATAATAAAACTAGATATTTATTATATAATGTTTTATCATTTCTATGTTTTGGCAATTATATAATCTATGACTATAAGAAAATTCAGGAAAATACAAGAGGAAAGAGAGATTTTTAAGGCTATAGAGTTAATAACAGTGTGTAGGGTATTGCTCTTTCATGAAAAAAACTTAGATTTGATTCCTGACACTACATATTGTTCACCAAACCTCACCAGAACTGGTTCCTGATCACAAGAACAAAAATTAGTTTTATTGGTTGTTGTCACCAAACAAAAATGAATGAATAAAAGAAGGAAAAATAAGAAGTTTTATCGGGGCCTGGGAGATAGCATGGAGGTAAGGTGTTTGCCTGTTATGCAAAAGGTCATCGGTTCGAATCCCTGTGCCCCATAGGGTCCCCGTGCCTGCCAGGAGCAATTTCTGAGCATGGAGCCAGGAGTAACCCTGAGCACTGCCGGGTGTGACCCAAAAACCACACACAAAAAAAAAGAAGTTTTATCATGTAAATGATAAAATCATGTAAAGGATATTCAAAATAAATTAGTTTTCAAATAAGTCTAGCTTTTATTATTTTAAGATATATTCATTCTACTACTTAAAAGTGAAAATATTTATTCCACAACTACTTTAAAATTTGAGACACAATAAAACACATTACTTAAAAGCAATGATATATATTTTGTTCATTTCACCCAGGTTCATATTCTACATATTGACACCTGGAAATTCTTCCATGGCTGTGTTTAAAAGTTATCTCTTTTAGAGATACCCTAAAATTTAAATATTATTAAGGGAGATGATAAATATTTTAACATTTCTTAATGCAAATAGCTGACAGATATGGCTATGTTTAAAAAAAAGTCATCTCTATTTATATGCCATCAGAAATAAAACAAGCATCTGTGATGCTTTTAATTATGGGTGGATGTGTAGGCTAAATCAGCAGTGTTGAATTGCTACTCCTGGTTCTTTTCTTGGGTGTCACTCCTGGTGTTGCCCAAGGGACTGACTGCATGAATTATCAGGGCTCAAACAAGGACCTTTTCACACTTCAGGCAAATATTGTATCTCTGTACTATTGCTCGAGCTCCACACTTTCATTTTTATTTATTTAATAAAATAATATACTTTAACAAAGAGTTTTATGTTTCATTTTCTCTTTTATAAGCATTTCTTTTAGAAATACACACAAATATTTTTTCAAGGTTATTGTCAACTGCAAGTCTATTGTGTTCATATTTAACATATATCTAAATGCATGTATCTATATTTGTAAAAACAGTGAGTAAATGATACAAGTTCACAAGCAATACAGTCACATTAATTTCACAGAAATATGATGTGTCTAGAACTATGAAGAATATGTAATCAATAAATTTCTTTAATCATTTTCTCAAATGTTTGAAACCTAATTGTGAAGATATAGTCTATTGGTGATAGGTTCTAAACAAAGACAGCCTCTGTGTGATAGTTATAATGAAGGAGAGGTCCTAAAACTGTTGTGTGAAGGAACCTCATAGAAAACACAGTTATATTTGCTCTTTGACTTCATCGAAAGAAATTTGGCTCATATGATAGAAACATTTAGCGGATCAGAGCAGTTTCCTCTTTGTCTTATATTCTCCAAATTTCTGAGTCTTCTAACCTTAGGCTGCAAGATATGGTAGTTAAATATTGAACTGAAAAACATTAATACTTTTCCTCTTGAAATAATTAATGCCAAACTGTAGCAGCCTTAGTTCTAAGTAGGTCACAATTCCAATTTAGCATTTCCTTGTTATAAAAGTGATATTTAAGGTCTATCTTTTCTCATTTCTTCAGAATTTTACTTGGAATGCTAACAAATGTCACCTTAACATACCATAGTTTTCAATTGTACAGAACGTTTGAAAAATAAAAAAAGACCTATATGATCGTGGGCAGAAGTAGCTCAAGCAATTTAAAGTAGACTTTAAAGAAGGAGAAGAGCCACATTAAGATGCAAAAAAGGGGGAAAGCAAGGCATGTAAATGGCATGAATGGAAAAATGAACTGCAGCGTTAGAGGCAGAAGTCAATAGATTCATCTGGAGGACACTTGCCGGGTTCATGAAGAAAATTCTGAAACATTTATAAAACTTTGATCATAAAAGTATAAGGGCTTTTATAGTTATGACAAACTAACTCAGAACTAATTGAGAAACAATAGAGGAGATGGTTTTGATACACTAGAAATGTTGGGTGGTGGGATGAGTAAAAAGAGTTCTGAAAATAGGATTTTGACTATAATTGAAATAAATTGTGCATGGAAAAATAGAATAATATGAGCATGTAAACTGAAGACTGAAAATATGGGCCAGGAAATGTGTAGTATTAGACTTGGATAGGATACAGAGCAAAATTTACTTTTACAATAAAAATAAATTAAGAAAAAAATGCCTATATGCTATTAGAAAACTTTTTTTCTGTGAACAGAAATCACCTTTGGAAGAAATGAAAAATGGGGCATATGAACTTTGCCTTTGGAAAGTAATTTTAATCATTTGGCAAGATGATTAGATTACAAATGTACTGCTATGCAGCTTTCGTTACCATCTATCAATTTATAGAAAGTGGAATTCAAACACTTAATTGAGTTTTTGAGGTGTTCTAGATATTCTTTTATAGATAAAGAAACTAAGTCTTAATGTTACTTTTTTAGATTACAAAATTTATGGGCAGCTGAAATTAAATCATGTATTGAGTATTTTTGTTCTTTTTGTTCACTAATCCCTGCTATCATAAGATTATTAATACCCATCACATTGTATGAGATTAATACACAAAACATTATATTATAATGGATGTTAAATATCCTATTACTAAGTAGACCTGATATAGAAAATATTTAGTTGCTCAAAGGTAATGCCAATGATATTTTTGCTATAATATCTTGTGTTAACATAATTTAATAAAAATCGATATTATTTGAGGTATAATAGTTTTCTTTTATAGATTATACTTTCTTATGTGCAAGCCCTCATTTGAACAATCTATATTTTTGTTGCAAAGTGGAATTGTATGTTGTTTTAAAAATAGTGGGAGGTTTTGGCCAAAGTGATAGTACAGCAGGCAGGCCACTAACCTGTATGTGGCTAACTTGGGTTTGATTCCTTGAATTTTATATCTCCCAAAATAGCCTTCAGTAATCTCTGAGTGCATAGCCAGGTGTAAATCCTGAGATCACTTGCCCCCCCCCAAAAAAAAAGTATAAAAGTTTCATCAAAAGATGCAGGGGTTTTGTTTTAGTTGATTCCTGAGATAAGACTATCAGTGACAGAAATACCTCAAATGTAGCTGAGCCCAAAACAGTGTAAACCTATTTGTGTGATGTGTCTAAAGTCCTCAACTGCCATATACTTGACTGCAAACATCATCCAGAAATCTGCAGCTCCTTTTAGTCACCCCACAAAGAGCTGCTGTGTCTGTGGTTTCAGTGAACAAACAATTTGCTATGTGAACAGCTGAAGCAAGCTGTGTCAACAAGACAGGATTTGAATTATGACATGCTGCTGTGTCTATGAAAGCAGAAGAAGGGAGTACATGATTACGGCCTAGAGCATGTGGTTAGGAAGGGAGTAATGGTAGCTATCCAGCATTAGTTGTTGATAGAAAACATCTGCTTTCATCCCTGTCTCCTTGAAAGATTCTCTTGGGAAAAGGGCCCTTGATGCTATCATTCTGAACCAGGTCGTTCTCTCATCAGGCTTGTGAGGCAATATTTGAATCTGTTGAGAAATCAGGGGGAAAAAATAGAACAAATAACATAGTTGATGGAATAAAAGGGGATGTGAGAAGGAAATGTGAAAGCTTACAGCATTCTCAGCCTTAAAATATCATCTGTGCTTTAGCTCCTAATTTTCACACTTCGCAGCTGCTAATGGATCTCAGTGGAATTAAAGTAAGACTGTTGAAAGAAAGCTCCGTCTTTTTATCATCTCTGTAATGTTTCTCTCCTGGTTTTCATCTAGAAATTTCTTGAGTGGCTTTAAGCCTCTTGATATTAGTGAAGATACTTTTTCTTTTTCTCATTTGAGGCTTTCTTTAAAAAGATGTTTTATGCAGTCAAATAAATTAGGTAGACAATAAAGGATGATGAATATAAACAACTCATCTAGATTGCTGTGAGAGACAATGAAAACAAAATTAGGTAAGGGGATCTGGTGGTGTGCCCTGGTTACCAAGAGCTTGAGACAACTCTTCCTTCCAGGTGTTGGAAGACCTCAGAGGCCTCCATCTGGGATGTTTCCAAACAAAACAAATAACATTCACAGTGTTCTCTTAAGATTTTTAACTAGGGCTAGGAAAAGTTCAAGCTGATTCACTGATAACACAAGAGCTAAGGAATTAACAGAATATATAAACAAAGTTATTCGCCAGGAAGTTTTATGATACCGTATGATGATATGCAAAATTCTTAAACTCCTAGACTTTCTAGCTGAAAACATCCTAAATTGCTTTATTTTCTGTTGATTTCCTTTTAACATGCTGGAGTTCTAATGTCATTTATTTGACATAATCTGATTTTCACTTTGATGGTTTTGAACCTAATAAATTTATGTCCCAAAATTTATTTTTAAGAAAATTATTTTTAACAAAATTATTTTTAAGAAAAACTTATTTTTCTTATATTAATTTCTTATTTTTCTTATATTTTCTTATATATATTTCTTATATATATGAATATTTATTGTCATTGCAGTGAAGAAAATATCATCTCTATGGTCCAATGGTTTTTATTTTTACTTTAACAGTGGGGTGTTTTTTTGCTTTATTTTATTTGTTTGTTTTCTATCTTGGGATGTCTTCTCTTCTTGTTTTCTCCATGCTCAGGGTAAGAAGAATTTATTTGCAGAAAGATCAAGTAGAAAATTTAATATGATCTCTTTTAACTGTATTTTTATTTGCTATTTTTATAATATGAGATAAGCACAATAATATTTCATTTAAAAAGACCTGGTTCCTATAGCACCAATAAATTATTCATTGTATTCAATTAATAGGATTTTCAAGATGCTCTAGTTTTATTAGTATGCTGCTTATCTTATAAAATTATATTTTATTGTGCCTTTTTGGCAGATTTTTATAAATCATTTTACCTTTAGTTGTGTTAACACATAACACAAACACAAATTTAATCATGTGGAATTTGATGTTCATAATGATATTTTGGTATATAATTAGACCGAATTAGAAAATATAAACAACCAAAAATTACCAGAAAAGAAAAGAAATATAATTTTCACAGTATAGATGAAAAGTTATGCAGACTATACATACCAATAACTACTTGATATCACATTAAACCAATCCAAACTCTTATTTAAAACAATCATTTCACAAGTATTTGAAATCTTCTAGATCTAATGAAAGGATTATGAGCCTTGCAATCAAACATAGCTGGTTTTGATTAGCTATCTGACCTTGGAGGTTTAACCTTTCTAAACTTCAGTTCTCATTTATTAAATGAAATTAATAACAACAACTGCAGTGTATGGTTTTGAGGATTAAATGAATTTAGGTAGCATCTGGCACCCAGAAAACTCTCTGAATATGTAATATTTCAGGACCTGTAAGTAGTACAATTGAAATATGTTTCCCTTCTGTCAATACATACTCTTATTTAATATAACACCTGAAAGCAGGAATTTTGCTATATTGTTCAAAATTAATATGATATTAATCACCAAACATTTAGTAATGTAAGATAAACAGGAAATAACATGCCTAATATCCAATAACAAATATCCAATGAATGTTCTCAGAAAAACAGGAAAAAGATAATAGCCTAATAATTGAGAAATGGTTCCATAATTGAATTAGGATTTTGTTTGATCATAAATAATACACAGTATTAATAATGGTGCATGTAAAAAGTAGTAATTGAGATAGGTTAGAAATCATTAAAGGCCATATACTGATACTGATACGATTGCAATGCCATGTCAGGAATAGTTCTTTTTGATGAAGGTAATTGTATGTTGAAATAAAAAGAAGACTAATACACAAATTAGGTCATGTTGATAAAACATTTCAATATATTGAAGAAGAAAATAGTTCTTTCATGTTGTATTGATAGCAAAAATATTTTATTTTCTGAGTGGAAATCAACCTGATTAACATTGAATCCTTCTATTACTGAAAAGTAATTAATAGGGTAGCATCTGGTTAGAGTAATACTTTTTATTAAACTTCTATTGTAAAAGAATTTGAAGTGGGGGATGAGAAAGTGATAGAGAAGCGATTATTTGTAATTACATAGTAGTAGCAAGTATATAAATAGATATTTATGGTAGTAAAAGTAAAGTTGTTGGATCTATAAGAAAATATTTTTCATGCATCTAATTTTTATAAATTATAGAAAAAGCTACAAATATATCTTATATGTAACTACTAGAATTGGACTAAATGGTACACATGAATAAAATAAGGAAATGGAAAATGTAGATACAAAAAAATTAAACCATAACCACAATTCACCAATTATATAAATAAATTGTCAGTGATTGGGTATTTGGTTTGTGATTTGTTCAGTTTCTATTTTTCATGTATTAGTGTGTGTTAGAGACATTAAACATGAGCAAATAAAATCTAATTTATTTTACAGTTTGAATGTATTTCTCTTACAAATTCTATGATCTCATTGAAATAATATCTGTATTATGGGGGGGGTATTTGAATGAGGTGATCCTAGCTACTATGATTATTGAGTAAACTTTTCAAAAGGAAAGGAGAGCAATATGGATCAAAGAATCTTTTCAAACAGGGTTGAGTATCAAATGCCTTGGAAGATCAAATAGAAAAAAATATTATGAAGAAAACATTAATTTTCATGAAAAGTTCTTTCATGAATAGAGAGTTTTCCTGAAAGCAGTTACCACTAAGAAAGGTTAAGTCAGTAAGAACTAATGACTAATAATTTATAATTATTCAACCATAGAATATTATGTAGATACTTGATTATAAATTTCTAACAGGCCTAAGATATGCTACTAAAAATGAAAAATTTTATTTGTTTAGATTTTGAGAGAAGAGATCTGAGTAATCTTACAGAACTTCGAAACCTAACATTGAAAATAATCAAAATATTGGAAAAGATGCACTTTGTAGAAGTCAAAATGAAAAGAAATGAAAATCATTGAAGCATAAATACAGAAAAAACTTTGAGTTATTCTTTTCCAAAGAAAAAGAAAGGGAATTTCCTTACCCCTTTTACTTATCTTACACTCTCATCTTACTCAAGAACAGATCTTTGAAGATACTAAGATAGATTGGAATAGCAGCTACTATAGAAATGGAATGAGAGTGCAATAAAAATAAATAGAAAAAATATTGAGCTCTAACTAGAACTCTCTGACTTTATAATAATTGCTGTATCTAATAAATCATTTCTTTATATTCTTACACTTCACTTTTATCAAGGTGGAAGCTAAAGGAAAGAAAATAAACTATAAATATAATGATAAAGTATTTAGAAATGCAAGAGAAACCAAATAGATGAGTGAGTAAAATATGCATTCAACAGGACCTCTAACTAGCAAAATACAAAACCCAGTCAAACCAGAGAGATTAGTCAATTCAATAGATTTTTACAGACATTTATAGGATGTCTCCAGTTTCAAGGCTAGTACTAGGGCCCAGTAAGTGAAGAAAGAAAAAGACCAGGAAAATGAGCAGGTGCTGAAGGATCAGAGGTCACATTGAGAGCAAAGAGTCAAAGCCTTAGAACATATGTGAAAGTGGAAAGTAGAGGGAATTAAAAGCTGTAAGTCACAGAAAAAAATTGAGTTCTAATTGTAGACAAAGTTTGAGGTGGAGATTTGCCAGTTGGCAAATTTATTTATTTGTTTCTTTATTTAATTTAATTGTTCATCACTGCCATTGAGAACATTTGAGTGTCACAAAATGATGCCATATAGGTTAATAAAACAATAATGTATAAAAAATTAAAATAACCTAATTAAGAAGTTATCAATGAAATCATCAAAATATACCTCTACAATTATAGGTCAGTCAGATAGGGTACTCAAATAATTTAGAAGGAACAAATATGAAGGAAATATTGAACTTCCAGAGAGAAAGTTTTGAGTCAGAAGCTGTATCTAGAAAACAATAGAAAATTTTGATCATAGAAATAAATGAGTTAGTGAATGGTCATAAAGCGTCTTGACAGATTGTAGTAGACAAAGGACCAAGGAGTAATGAACATGCTTTTAACCAAACTTTATTTTATATAAGTTATTTTCCAGAAGCAGTCACAGTAGACTGAATCATTAATTTCTTAGTTTAATAGTTTTAGGTGACTTACTTTAAGTGATGTTTGTTCATAACTACAGTTGTTGTAAATCTTTGTAGGCAATATAAGCAGAGGTAGGATGATCACCTCAATAACAATCATAGAATTTTTAAACAACAATTAAAAAAGATTTTAGGGGTTTTATTTTGGGGGTGTCACACCCAGCAGCGCTCAGGGATTACTCCTAGGACTATGTCACCAAGAAATCGCTCCTGGTAGGCTCGCAGGGACCGTATGGATGCCGGGATTCGAACTACCATGCTTCTGCATGCAAGGCAAATGCCCTACCTCCATGCTATCTCTTTAAAAAGATTTTTGTAATTATTTTATCATCACGTGAAAACACATTTCAAACATGGATTGTTTAAATTAATTGATGCTTTAACGAAACAAATGATCGGAAGCAGTGTAGAGAGATTTAAAGTAATTAGCATTAAATAATGATAGCAGAAAATTAAAATTAATTTCAGAGCCAAACAGGCTTTGAGTGTAGTAACTTTTTACCACATTATTAGAATTATAAGAACTAGAATGAATTGCTTAGTTTATTACATAAGTTAGAAACAAAAAGCAATAATTCTTTAGGATTATTAGGTGAAACATTTATGTAGATGATCATACATTTTGTATAATTTTAGAAGTAGAATATGTTTTAACAATATACATGTAACATTTGCATTTCACCATATTATATATGCACACAACTTTCTAACTGATATAGAAGCCAAGTGGAAATTAAGAAAATTTTATTTTAAAACACTTCATTCGATGCACAGTAAAATGTTGTGAGGTGTTGCCAAATGTAAAATATATATAATATACATTTCCTAATTTTCAAAAATAATAAAATAAAATGATAAAATAAATTATGAAATTTAAAGAAGCATTTCAGTTTCCACGTAACATGTATAAATGACTTAGCAATTTATTTAAAGCTATATCTGTCCATAAGCTTCATGTAGTTATGCTGAATTGTTCTTATATTTATTAAGGGGATTTTTTAAAATGTTGGCAACTGAGTAAGATAACTTGCTTTAACTAATAGCTGTTACTTAAAATAATCCATCTTTCAACAACTGATAAAAATAAGATTTATTTTACTATTTAATTAAAATTTAATATAAAATTAATAACATTAATATATTAATTTTAATTAGCAAGTAACTATCACTGATAAGAAACTTACTATACTCTCTCCCATTGGATTACATGTCATATGGAATAGATATTCTAGTAGATAATGTCTTCTTAAACAGTATGTTCATATTGATAGAATCATTTAACTAATAGTTGCTATATTATTTTGGAAATTTGATAGTAGTGCTCAATAGTTCTGCTTACAAAGAAATAAAATAAAATAAAATTCAGCCTACAGTATTATTTCTAATTTATGTGCACATAGGAGCTATTAAGGCTATACTTAGTGGAACTCAGGGATTATATCTGGCAATATTTAGGGAAACATAACATGACAGGGATCAAACCTGAGTTAGTTTCTTGCAAGGAAAATCATCCTTACCCTTGTATTATCTCTCTGGATTCAAAGTATATTTTTATTATAGCTATGATCCTTTCAAGACTCATAAAATGTGATTTTTTTCTCCTGGAAAATTTTTTTTACTTTTGATGCTTCTAATATTTCTAGGAGTTAACAGTGTTTTTCTTGGGTTCTAATTGTTGATGCCAGCACATATATTTAAAGCATTAGAAAAGAGGACACAATTCTTTCAATATAAAATCAATTAAAATCTTCAATGCCTCTTAAAAAGTTAGAGAATAATTCTAGGAGGCCTATGATACTTTATGTTTAATAGAGCAATTCGGAAACAGGTACTCTTCTCATAAGAGCATTTATTTTAAACATTAAAGATCCCAGCTTCATTAAATAAACCTGAGAAAACAAATGTAATATGAAAAACAAATGAAAAAAAAGAAAAATATTTTCCCAGTAGAATAAAATATTCTTCAGTTGATAATTTAAGAAAATGTTTATAAAATTTTAGCAAAATTTACTTGTGATGTTAGGAAATAAAGCACGCATTTTACTCATATTTTAACAATATTCTTTAGAAAAATGTCATATTTCCATTAAAACTTCTTTTTGCAATGTGTTTGGGTAGTTAGATAATCCGTGAATGTTAGGATTCTCTTTTAAGATTATTCTGTATCAAATTAGCTGTATTTTACTTACTGGTAGGGCTAGGCATCATTTTTCAAAAAAAAAAATTGAATGTGCTTCTATAGACACAGATTTTTGTCCGTCATTATGTATTAGGAAGGTTCTTTAAAGACTCTAAATTATGTATCTTAAGGTACAGCAGGGAAAACTTTTAAATGAAGTGATAGGTATTTACTAATAATTCCTAAATGTGGAGGTTTTATTCAGTCAACTGGAATTCAGAGTTGATGCCCTCTTATGTTCATTTAGTGCACCAATACCAAACCAAAGATGACTGAACAAAGAAACCTGGAGACTGTATCTTCTCATTTACCCAATATTTGATCATAGAATAGGCTAACTGCTAGATGATAACACAAAGGTGCCTAAGCAGGTTAACTGGTGATTAAAAAGCGATTAGAGTGTTTCATAGTGAATTTCTGTCATTTTCAACCTATTTTAGGCTGGATGGAATCTTGCCAAGCCTTTAAGATTATGAAGCAACGATTCATGGTTATTAAAGCAAATGCCCGAGGGAGATTAATCTGTGCTATCCCAACAAACTGACCTTTCACAAAGACATAGCAATTCAATTATCTACTTTGAAATACATAATTATAGTAGAATTCAAAACCTGATTTGTAGATGTGTTTTATATTCTCATCTATAATGCATAAAAATAAAGTCTTAAATTTCTAGGTTTCTTCTCAAACTCTAAATACGCATTTGGGTAGCTGATGAGTTCTAAATGGCTCTTGTTTTGTAAAACTATGGGCTTGTGCTTTTATTAAATGCAGGCTATTAATAAAAAGCTTTTAAAATTATGAGTGCATTTTAGCTTGCCATTACTCTACCTAATGTATATTACATTTACTTTTGTAAATAAACAGGTGCTTCTATAGTTTGTTACTTGATAAACTGACCTTAGATAGCATTTATATTTAAGCACAAATCAATAAAATTAATGTCATGATTTATGTTTAACTTTATAATTTATATTTTATCTTATAGAATTATAGAAGCAAAACTCATATTTTGACGTTCAGGGGCTACTCCTCGCTATGTGCTCAGAAATAGCTCCTGATGTAGGGGACTATACCGGAAGCTGGGGGATCGAACCACGGTCCGTCTGAGGCTAGCCCTTGCAAGGAAGGCAGATGCCTTACCTCTGGCGCCATCGCTCCCAGCCCCTAGCAAAATTCTTAATAAAATGAACTTGAAAGTTTAAAACACTATGGTATAAATAAGTAATCTATGTGCCTTGCCTCATTGAAAGCTATTAAGTTCTAAAACATAAAAATAAAAGCCAACATATATCACTATTGATGATTTTCTTTTACCTAGAATATGTTATTTCCACGAATATGCTTTCATCTCAAGGCATATTCATGGACAGGTAGAAACTGTTCATTTAGAGATCTCTGAAATATGTAAAAAAAAGATATTTGTGGAGCATTTACTTGTATTGAAGTAATGTTGTCTTATAGCTTTTTGTAGGTTTATGTTTATAAAATAACACCTGGTTTTATACTAAAACTTGTTCCAAATTTAAGTCTAGTTTTTATCTTTCACCAAACAAGTCACAATAGACTCACTTCTACCTATTTATCCACATGTTCCTCTAGGATACCAGCTACTTTTCCCTTTTAGGCTAAGGTTTGTATTTGTTTCATCTTGTTTGCACATATGTTTGATTTTTTAAATGCCCAAATTGAGTGAAATCCTATGGGAGCTGACTTTATCTATTTGACACATACTTTAATGTAATATATTTTTTAATCCAGCTACTTATTTAAAATGATCTAACATTTGTATATGAGAGGATGGTTTCAGTATCTGACACCAGATGCCCCCAAGCACATTAGAATATAACCTCCGAGCAATGAGTTGAGAGTAGACCCCCAAATATTGCCAGATGTGGTCCCCCCAAAAAAACAAAAAGCATTCTTTGGAATGGTGACATATCATAGTAAAAAGTCATGGGCCTTGGGTGACAAAACTGATTACTAGTCAATGTGGATAAAAATTGGAGTACAACCTGGATTGACAAAAATAGACATTTGGACAAGGTTGAGGGTTCTGTCACTTTGGTGATAATGGGACCTAGTGAATTGTATATAACTATCATAAACTTTGACACTGTTGCAAATGTTCTCAGATTTGCTAAAGTTAAAAAAACAATTGAGTTAAATTAAAGTTAAAAAAAAAAGATCACTTTCACCATAAGGCCTCAAAGAAGTATGTCCCTGAAAAGAAAAGAAAATCATGGAGTATATTATATTCATGTACAAGGTCTATGATTGATTAGTGATAGGCCAAGCACCAATTTTAATAGATAATGGCCACTGCTAGGTCTGATTAAAATGAATAACAAACAAAATAGACTACATTAGTATCATGATTAGTATCATGATGAAAAGCTATATATTATGATGAAAAACTATGTATTTTTCGACTAAAAGTACTTTTTTAGAAAGTCTTAAAAATAAACATTTTTTCAAAATATTTTCCAAGCAAAGATAAAAATGAATTGAAATATGGGGTCTAACTAATCTTTATGAGTTATGCTTTGCCATCATGCTTTTAATATAAACAGCATAATATAAGTTTCAGGATACCAGGAACAAAGAATAGTAAAGTTTCCATTAATATTTTTTGTAAAGCAATAGCAAATAAATATAGATTGGATATGGTCACTGTAATTAACCATAGAATACTTAACTCAATGAGAGTTAGTTTCTTAGTTTTATCATAGATTAATGCTGGTTAAGCTGCCTTCTGTTTTCCTACTTTCTATCCTTCACTTAAAGAGCCATGATCCATCATCCATCATGTAGTTCTGCAGTTTTAATGTTCTTGATTTTCAGATGAATGTAAGGGGAAATACAAATGCGAATATTTTAATGACCTGGGATATGATATAAACTTCCACCCACTTCCACTGTTCTAAATGAATATAATAGCCTTTCATAAAGAAACAACAACAAGCATTTAATGATATTATGTGTGTGTTGGACATCTCTTTAAGGAGGAATTATGAAATGATGATGCTCATTTGGTTTTAAATAAAAATTGAAGAGTTTGCCCCAAACTTGTCACAATATTTTGTAAGGCCAAACACAAAAGCAATAAAAGGGAAAAAATTGTATGGACCGTTTATCACTCTTTGAGAAATGAGGATCTAACTATAGCTCTAAGACTTCATTTGAGGCATTTTCACTGGAAAAATCGATTTCTGTCTTAAAATATTAAAGGAGAAAACAAAAATGGATTTTGAGTTGAGTAAGAAGCTTCACATATATTCTCTATAAATTTTATCATTTAACTCCTCATTACAAAAATGAATATGTCCTCTAAAAAGGGAATATATATTTTATTTATTTATTTATTTATTTTTGTGGATTTTGGGTCACACCCGGCAGTGCTCAGGGGTTACTCCTGGCTCCATGCTCAGAAATTGCTCCTGGCAGGCTTGGGGGACCACATGGGACGCCGGGATTGAACCGATGACCTTCTGCATGAAAGGCAAACGCCTTACCTCCATGCTATCTCTCCGGCCCCGGAATGTATATTTTAATAAGTGTTAGGTAATTTCAATTTCTTAAATCAGGCCTAATTTTGAACAATTGTAAGGAAAAATAAATTTGATGTTGAAACTTAAAATTTTTACATTTGAATGACACATAGTACAGGATAATCTTTTAAGGTACAATCATTTTATTTTGTTACATATATCAAACAAAACTCCACTAAATTGAAATTAGAGTTTAATGAATTTTAAGTTTTAGATTTTTGTAGGAAAATTATTAGATTGGTAGGGTAGAGTGCACTCTCCTAGTATAATTTCTTTGGCAACACTTGATCTTCCTATAAGTCTTGATTTTGAACAATCTTTCAGAATTCCTGTTTATCTGTTAGAAGGGATGTTAATTGGTCCAGAATTAATTTCATAAATTTAGTAATCTGTTTAAAATCTGTTTAATTTAATTTTCTATTTAACAACATAAAATGATAAGAATGAAGTTAATGACTTATTCTGATGTAAAACCTTGAGAGCCTGAGCCATGGTAGAGGTGATAAGGTAATTGCATTGCCGGCTCCCAAACCTCAGTTCAGTGCCAGGCATTTAATATGGTCCCCCAAGTATCCAATAGGAGTGATTCCTGACCACAAAGCCAGTTATAAGTGCTAAGTACCATTAGTTATGGCCCAAAAACAACAAAAAAAGAAAATCCAGTGTGAAAACTCGAGTGCTTTTACACTAAGGTATAAAACCTCAAGTGTTTCAGAACACAGTTGAATGGTCAAAAAGGAGTAGCAAATAAATTAAATTATAACACTTTACATAATTTAGGCTAACTCATTATTTGTCAGTAAGAAAAATAGCAAATTTTGTCAGATTATAATAAAAGAAATTTTAGACACAAGCATACTATACTTATTGCTATTAACTAAAGAGTAATGATTAAATCTAACTACATCTAGGATATAAAATTAAGATAAGATAGTTTTTAATACATCATTATTTTCTTTTACCATTTGAATATCTTAAATATATCTTAAATTTATTTATCTTTAAATGTATTTCTTCTGTGGCAAAATGCACTAAGTACAATTATAATATCACTGATAAAGAATAGTTAGTTGTGGTGACTGTAAATTTTACTAACTTTAATATTAGCAGCACTGTAATTAACACTGTAATATTAGTCACAATATATATATATATATATATAAACATGATTGGAAATAATAGAGTTCCCAATAGATATGCAATATTAAAGGCAACAACAGTCTAACCCTTATTAGACCCTGGCATCTTCTCTATACAAATACGTTTTCTAACATTACTTTAATGTCTCTGACAAAAATGTTCACTGTATCCTTAAGCATGATGTTCCTTCTTTATATAGTTCTAATCATCTTTGGGGTCTATTGTACTATGCATCAAAAGCTGCATCAATTCAACTTTGCCCAATTATTCTTGGGCTAATTACTGCCAAAATAATAATATTTGGTTTAGAATATCATAGTAGATATTCAATTCCTAGAAACACCGCATCTCAAAAGTAGCAATAAAATACATTTATACAAATTATACCAGTTTGTTAACAATTCACTAAATCCCATTTAACCACTATAAATGAGCACCAAGGGATGCATCAGGTTTGTCATCTGGTAGAATCACTCTCCCCTGTTAACATAATAGGCCTTATTATTAAAGTGTACTATGATCCGTGAAGAAGTGCCAACAGCTTATTTTAATTCAATAGCAAATTACCTCTGTTACTACTTTAAGGACAAACAAAACTAAAAAAAAAAAAAAAAAAAAAAAAAAAAAAAAAAAAAAAAAAAAAAAAAAAAGAGCTAATCTAAATCTCCATACAGTTAAAAGTGTCTAGTAGTTTATGGGAGATTTATGCTACCAGATTCTACTCTAAAATTTCTCTCAATAGCAGCTAATCATTTGTATTTTTTCCATTATTAAAAATCAATGTTTATTCTTAATTTTTTGTAAGTGAAATATTTTGTTGTCTTCCATTGGGCTGTTTGCACTGAAAATATAATGAATAGGTCAGGGATATTTCTCTTTTAGTAATGCAAGATTCCAGATTATATTTTGTCGAATTATACACACTTTATACACATATTTATAATGTAATGTAAACAAATGCACATTAAGATTAAGTTCTAAAACTGGTGCTCAAGAAAGTTCTTTTGTATTTAAATATTTTAAATTCCTCCCAAAATTGATGAACATAGATTGTACAGTTCAATACATTTAATCTTGCCTTAGTAATTTGAAGACACTGTGTATCACCTATATTAGCCTAAGTCTATCACTGGGTACCATGTAACAGAGAATTATAGTCACTGTTTTGTCCTGTTTTTCTTTGTTTGTATTCACTAGTACGCAGAGATTATTCCTGGCTTTGTGCTCTGGGATCACTCCTGGCAGTGCTCAAGAGATCATTTGCAATGCTGGGGAATGAACTCGGTCAGCCATGTGGAAAGCAACTACCCTACCCTCTGTACTAAATCTCTAGCTCAGAAACATGACTTTGAACTATAGCTTCTTCTACCTGTGAAATTGTTTTGAGATCCCAGTGACCTAATAACCCCACATTCCCTGGTTCAGTAATTTGAAACCTCAAGATTCTTATCTTTTAAAAGAAGTTGGACAGGGTGAAAACACAATTCATGACATAAAAACTCAAAAATTGATCATCAACTTTTATTTCCGTTTCCCAACTTTATCCTTCAACACCAAAAATTCTTAAAATAAATAAAATAAAATAAAATAAAAAATTCTTAAAATTATTACCATATTTACATTAGGAAAAAGTAGTACTTATAAAAATGACAATTTTACTTTTTATAATAAATAGGAATTTCTAGTGATTCCTACATAGAAATAGTATTTGTGTGTTAGGGAAAAGCTCCCAAACATTGCTTAGATAGTCTATCCATCCCTCACCACCGATACTTGGTGATCTTGTACTCTGCAGCTCAATGTATAGTCATGATAATGTGACATTTAGGGTCTTCCTAAAAGATAGCTGAAGCCACTCAGGGGTGATTGGAAGCCACTACAGGGATGTCTGATGTTGCTTAGGGCTATATTTATGAATCCTGGGAGTGGAGTTTCATGTGCTAGGATAGAACAGATAAACCCATTAACCCATGTATTAGCTCCCTACCTAAATAAAGTAGCATATTTAATATCCCAATATACTGATAAACATCAATAGATGGCAACATCTTCAAAAATACTGGATATTATTTCCATAAATGAAAACAAAAATAAAAGCAAAAAACAACCAAACAAAGAAGTGTTATTTTAAAAATCAAACTAGTACTAACAATGCTGTAAGAAAGATATATGAAGTGCTCTCATCTAAGTTTCCATCTTGGGCAGTATGTTTATTATTACTTATAGAAATGACAAAGCAGTTTTCGTGAAGGCAAAATAA
This sequence comes from Crocidura indochinensis, assembly GCA_004027635.1. Lineage (NCBI taxonomy): Eukaryota > Metazoa > Chordata > Mammalia > Eulipotyphla > Soricidae > Crocidura > Crocidura indochinensis. The sequence continues at coordinate 28,127 of PVKC010001366.1, read as the reverse complement.
TCTCCCCTATCCTGTTCAGAAACAAAATAGCCCTTAAAAGCAGAATGTCACTTACTATGTGTTCTTGTTCGTTCCTGTTTTTCTTCCTTACTGATATGAGTCCCAGAAACTGATGTATAGAAATACCCCTTTCATAATATTATAAGTGGTGGGAATGTTGCAATGGTGATGGGGGGTATTCTGTTTATGACTGAAACCCAACTACAAAATGCTTGTAATCATGGTGCTTAAATATTTATAATAAAAATTAAAGTTTAAAAAATAAAGATTTGCGGATAAAAAAAAAGAAATGATGTGTAAATATAAATTGAAAGTGATCTCTAACTCACCAAAAAAAATGGGGGGACTGGCTGAAATTGAATGAACCCAAAAATCTTCAGTGGTGTTTTCCAAAGTGAGTGATATCAGCCTCTAAAAGGAAGGGTGCTGGGATGATGGGAAATGACAATAACCTAGGGTGATAATGGAAGATAGCTACTCATTATTCACTTAAGTAGAAGGTAGATTTCTAGGAATGCTGAGTGATCTCATTTTTTCAGTAATGAGGGTGATAGATAATATCAGGGAAAATCTGGCAAAGCATACCAATTCTATATCTTGCTGCACAATGAATTTGAAGTTATTTTATGGCCAATGCAGGCTTGATATCCAGCTCTCTATCTGGTCCCCTAAATTTGAAGCTATTTTAAATAGCATAAAATATATAGATTTCTATAGATAAAATATAGTGTGGAATGCTAGAACTAAGTTTTCATTGTCAAATACTGAAATTAAAGACTTGTGTTTATATGGGTAAAAGAATCAGCATTCACTTTTCCTTTATTCCAGTAACTGCATTGTCCTTTGTTCCTTCAAACCCTCTATACCTTGATTGGCATTTTTTTTTCCAGTACCCTCATTACTAGTTCGTAAGACATTTAACCTCATTATACTCCTTTCCAATGTGTGAAATACTTAATGACTGTCTGTTTTGTTATTATAAGAATGGCTTGCTCCATTTTAAGTATGAGTCCTCTTTGTGCTTTCGTATCCTCACATAATCTGCCTTCTTTGCTCCTCGGAAAAATGGCATTTCACTCTCGTGATTTTGGCAGAAAGAGGCGCTTCCATTAAGGGCAGGAGGTGGGAGGAATGTCTATCTGGAGCATAGAATCTCTCTTGAGATATTTCTTGTGTTACACCATTAAACATCGTCCTAGCAACAGTACTTTAGGAACATTATTTTCCAATTTGCTCACTCACATAGTCATTAAGTCAAAATGAAAACATCCACACGAGTTTTCAGTACATTTTTTTTCTACTAGACACAAAAGGTTTGAATTCTGAGCTTCCCATTGACTTGGACAGTATACAAAACTACAAAAATTAGACTTATGAAACAAGTAACTGCAAGAGTCAAATGTCAATGAAGCGTGCCAAAAAGTCGAGATAGAAGATAGGTAGATAATCAAATTTCAAAACAAAAGCAAAAATCAGACAAAGCTATCTGATGATCCTAGTTTGAAAATAAGTAAGGACTTAATGATGGAGAATTTCCAAGCAGATTAGGAAGTGGTTATTTTCAAGTGGTGATTTGCAAGAAAAAAATGAAACAACACACAGCTGTGGAGGTTTGTTAGTGGATTTAAAATGGTTTCTGAGATAGCTAGATGTCTGTGGGTAAAAAGCAGAACAGATTTTTATCTCTCTCCCTCACTGTCTCCCTCTCCTTTCTTCTATCTCTTCTCCCTCTCTCTCCACTCTCCCTCTCTGTTTCTCCCTCTCTCTATCTCCCTCTCCTTTTCTCTCTCTCCCTCTCTTGTCTGTCTCTCCCTTTCTACTTCTCCCTCTCTCCATTTTAAATTGATTTTTAAAGTTATAAGAGCATTTAATAAGATATCAGAATAAGAACTGTATCTTGAGACTAATTCTGATTTGGCAAGCAAGAAATAAAACACACTTTTGTAGCATAATATTGTTCTTCCCTTTAAAGTTACTCTCCAAAATTTAAGACATATAGTCTGTAACCTGCTAGATATTTTTTCTTGATTTCCAAAAATATATTTAAATAATGGTGATTGAAAATATTTGTAAACATCCAAAGATGTTTAAATTTCTAAAAATTGCTAATATCTTAGGATAATATGTACCAGATATAATTGCAGCAGTATAAATACATTGATGGAACAAAATAGTTACTTTTGTCCTTATATAGTAAAATGATCTTTTCTACTCTTGGGTTAATATTAAAACTAAAAAAGCCTTGCCTATTCTAAGTCTGTGACTTCTAAAAGGATGTTTATATTTTTAAAAGTTATGAAACACTTGTGTATTAATAATAAAATTGAATCTTGATTCAGGTAAAATGAAATTTCAAAAATTATATTAAAATTAATTAATAAAATGTGTTTACATTGCTTACAAAGAACAAAGGGCTACTCTAAGTACATTTAAGCCAACATATGGAGAATAAAAATTTATGTTAAATGTCAATTTAAAATTTCATTTTATTTCTCCAGCAGAGAATATCATTTCTAGTTATTTTCACATAGTCATCAAAATATTTGTTCTTCTTACTAAGTTCCCATTAGTTTTGCAAGCCCTATAATGTCCTTCTATTCTAATTCATAGAAAGCTGCTGAGTTTGCTGATAGGATTCTTTTCTTAATGGTCTGTTGAGGATTGGGAGTCTGAATGTGGCTTTTCTTTTTCCCTCAAGAATCCCAGCAATAGGCTGCCACAGAGTCCCACATTCAGACAGCTTTGGAACTGAGAGGCTAATATCTGAATTACCTATCAAGTGAAAATTGCGTACCTGGCAACAGGCACTATAAATGCCTGCTGAGCTGTTGACTCAGATGTCAAAAAATAGTAATGTTGTCAGAAACTTGAGTGCTTGACTTTTCATCATAATTATCTGTGTTGCTTTCAGCAGAAATAAAGACTTGCCTGGTATGATATCCTTAGCCAACCCTTCTCCTTTTGCCAGTAAAGAACAAGGTGTAAAGGGAACAGAAAGAGCCACATCATAGATTCTAAAACAGAGTTTGCTGATTTATCAGGTACTGAGGTCAATAGGAAAAAAGGCTACACAGAAATGCCTTTGTTTTATTCAGACAAAGCAGTGCTTCGGAAAGAATATTGGGCCAATAAAGAAATAGTTGTTATAATTATTATGCATGATCCTGATAGTTCTTTTTTGTTTGTTTTGTTTTGAGGACCACACCCGGTGACACTCAGGGGTTACTCCTGGTTTTGCGCTCAGAAATTGCTCCTGGCTCGGGGGACCATATGAGACACCATGGGATAGAACTCCAGTCTGTCCTGGGTCAGCTGTGTGCAAGGCGAATGCCCTGACACTGCGCCAACGCTCCAACCCCAACTGATAGTACATTTTTTGAGGAAATGTATTAATGAATGTTTTATGTTTTTTGGATCACACCCAGAAGTGTTCAGGAGTTTTGGGATCTGCACCGAGGAACCCTAACACATGGGGGTTCAAATAGAGTATCAGAGATCAAACCCAGCTCCACACCAGCCTGGCAAACACCTACCTGCTACAATTCCATGTTGTGGAATTATGAGTCATGATAAAGAAGAATACTAATTTTATGCTTCTGCTGTGATGATGCCACAAAAATTTAGCAACTTAAAATAAGATTATTTTTTCTAGTTCTTTATATTAAAAGTTCTAAACATCGAAGGAAACTATTATTGACGTATCAGCTTAGTAAAACTGTGAATACCATAGGAAATAATCTGCAATCTTGATTTTTCACTTCTAGTAACTACCTATATTCCTGGCCATCTTTTTCCATCTTCAAAATCATTAGTGTCAACTGATGTATTTCCATGTTAACATCTTTTGAATTCTCGTTTTTAACATTTCATCTCCACTCTTAAGGTCTTATGATTGTATTATTCTATGTAGATAATACAGGATAATCTTACTTTAAGGTAAATTTATTAGAACATCAATTACAGGTATAATCTAATGCTCCTACGTTTGAAACCTAACATTTATTACTCCAATAATTAACAAATGGTTATCTCGGGAGTTATTGTTCTGGTAGCTACATGTGGAAATAATGCCTAGGTTACATAAATCAAAAGTCAGATATGTGATTCTAAGTGTCACAGAGTTTCTTTACTGCATATGAATTATCGCTAAGCAAACAATTTAGTTTAGTTCTTGTCTGAAATCATAGGAAATTCGAGTCTCTTTTCATCTTTTGGTGAATAAATCATAGTTCCTAAATCCAGTGATGTCCCTGGATTTACTGCCCATCAATAATAGACTTATTATAAACACATATAACCACCTAAACATCTGTCCGTTCTTCATATAAATCAATATTAATTAAATTTTGTAGCTTTTTATAGATCAAGAAGAGAGGATAGGTACAGGTTTTCTTTTCTTCCTTTCTTTTATTTTAACAGGCATGGGGAAAAGAGAAATCCATTTCACACACACATATAACAAAAAAAAAGTAATAAAGTAGAAGTTACATGTTCTTCTAAGCAAAATAGCAAACATTAACTTTAGATATTTTAAGAGACTATTAACTTTAGATATACTTTAGATGTAACTTTAGATATTCATTAACTTTAGATACACTTAAAAGGCTATTTTACTTTTTTCATACTATCAAGTTTCATAATCCTATTTATGTAATCCTACAAAATCCTATTTTGCAACTTTAAATTGGTTATTCACATTTTATTTGCATTGAAAATGACAATACTAAAAGCTTCAATTACAACCATGCTTGTGTTTGTGATGTTAAATGAGAAAATGCATATAAGGATCTGGCATATAGTTGTACTCAAAGCAGATTCACTACGAGTGGGGTCTCCAGCAAAGTGAAAGGTTCCTTTTTAAATACTTCATTTTCTGAGCTAAGTCTTAATTTTATTAAAATACAAATTTTAAATTGTTTATGTTTTTGATGTTTCCTTTTATTGTATTCCTTTGTTGTACTTGAAATTATTTGTTCTACTAATAAATTTCTACACTTTTCCTCAAGCATAGAGACCAACTTGAATTCAATGCAGACACAGCAATGATGGCATGTCATAGATATTTATAAAAATATGCAGATCAATTCTTCTCTTTCTTTCCCATGGTTGGTGTTGACTTTGGCGTAAATGTATTCCTTTTGGTTTCAAGGATTATTTTATTTTAAAAATAACACTAATTCCTAACCTGGCACGTGGTTATGCTCTGAGGTTCAAAAGTATTTTAGAAACCATATCTATCAGCACTATTCTACAGTATACCATATTTCAGAACAAAGTTAAGAGTAATATTATGTGGCAGGCCAATTTCCAATTTAAGAAAATAACCATGATTTTACTAGGTTGCTCAATTTCATAGAGATGCAAACAGAACAAACATCACAAATGGACTTAGGTTATAACACCTTCTCTAACCTGTTTCATCATGGGCAATTTTAGCAGCTGCTAGATTCATTTTTAGGTGGTAGGATATATTTTTCATAAAATGATGATCTCAGTAATTCCTCTACAGACACTAAATTCTTATCTTAGAAATCTGTTGGAAATTACCAAAACTAAGACATTCTAAAGATGATTGATCATAGATTTATGTTCAAGTATGTTTTAAAACATAAAGATATATTGCTTATTGATGCCTCCTTCTTCCGATGTTCTTTTATAAAATTGCAGATACCAAGAAGAAAAGCTTTGTATAATTGATACATAATTATAATAATGATTTTATAAGTTTAGAAATAATTGCTTCCTTTGTATCATATATTAAAATAATATCTCCTAATTTATCTTTATATAAAATGTTTTTGTCTACTTTTCTCATATGTACCTTGAATACATATATAATTTAATTTCCTATATTAAAATGTACCTGCTTTAAAAGTATAGTTCTACGATTGTTGAGAGATGTGTAAAACTGAATAAAAAAACAACAGTCTAGAATATATTTACCGTTCCACCATTTCAGAAGCTTATTTTATTTTTGTTAAAGCAAGATTATTTTTTACTAAATAAACTAAACTTGCTTAGAAAGAAGTGAGAGAAAAGAAAGAAAGAAAAATAGTGAAAATAGATGTTCAAGAGAGGGCATCAGATTGTCCAGAATGTAAATACGCAAACAAACAAACAAAAAAAAACAAAAGCAAGTGAAAAAATGTTCAAAGGAGAATAAAGACTTGAAGAGCAAGCCCAAAATTTCCTTTTTAATTAACGCCTTACTAACTTATAGATTCAGCAATATTCTGTACTGTTTATGTCACTAGTTCGTTAGATTCACTTATTTTCTTATTGAATTACTTTTTGTGGTTGCTCATAATAATGTATTTAACATTAATTTAAGTTTAGATTATATCATTACTTTGGACTGAATATTACTTTGGTTTTCTTTCCACCTGCACCTTAACTTAGTTCATAAAAGGATACTCTAAATGATTCATAAATTATAAAGGACTTTTTTTGTTATTATATGTGCTGCTGAAGTGAGCACGAAGGGCTTTTTTTGTTTAGTTTTGATTTGTTTTTGAACCACACACAGCTGTGCTCAGAGGTTTCTTCTGACTTTGCACTTAAAGATTATGTTTGTCTACTCCATCGGTTTATATGGGATGCCAGGGACAAACCTGGGTCAGCTGTGTGGAAGACAAGTACTGTACCTACTGTCTAATCACTCAGGTCCAACTTCTGTTTTGGTGTTTTTAACAATTTAAGCGCAATCTTGAATACATTTTTGAAATGAAACTATATTTTATTTCATCATAGTTACAGGTGAGGTGTTTGATCAGTAAATATGATGTTGACTGTATTCATGAATATTCCTCATCAATCTTCTTATAAATGATAATTAATTTTGTAAAAATGCTTTAGCTACCTCAATTGAAAAATATATAATTAAAAATTATTTTATAGCTAGAGTGATATTACACCTTGCCTTGCAATCAGTCAATCCAAGTTCAATCCCAAGCAAAACATATCATATCCATATATTGTGATGTATTGTTTATTGTTCATGACACTTTTCTCTTTGTTTTTGTTGGTGGTCACAACAGGTAATGCTCAGGGATTACTCCTGGCTATGCACTCAGAAATCACTCATGGCTTAGAGGACTGTATGGGATGCTGGAGATCACATCCAGATAGGTCCTGGGCCAGCCGCATGCAATTTCTATTGCTCTGGCCCCTAATTATGACACTTTTTGAAAGTTAATTTTATCTTACATCCCCAGAATGAATTTCTTTTACACATGTTGTATTAGCAAATTTATCTCCATGACAATTAAGCAAATATTTAGAAAAATGATTATGAGTTCCTATGATCTCAGGCAACGAGATATATAACATTGTAATATTATAACCTGAGGGAAAAGTAATACCATTTTTCTTATAAAGATTGTTTTCTTTTAAAGACTTACTAAATTAATACAACAGTACTATTTAAGTGATTATCAAATTTCCTCAAAAACTAGGCACTTTATAATGAACAACACATGGATTTTAGTTGCATGATGTCAGAGAGAACTTGATGCCAGACTAAAGTCTGCAGAGGTATCTGATCAGATTCTCTTAATTTCCCTTTCTCTGTACTTTACTGTTCTGTATTAGCTAGTGATCATAGACTTGACTGTAATGAACAGGCTATACAGTGCCTCTAAGAATGATTGCATAAGGTGGGTCCCTAATAGGAAAAAAATTCAGTCTCACACCTGCAATATGGCTCAGTCCTTTATGTTTGTCCTTTGACTTGAATAATATTTTTATGAGTCATTTTAATTTACTTTATATATTTCAAATCCTCTGGCTGATATTCCTTTCAGGTAACAAAACAGAATTACACATCAGATCCAAGAAATACTCTCTTTTTATCAAGTAATCTAATAACAGTTTTTATAATATTTTGTTCTTGTGATACAGAATTTCTATCAGGATTTAAAGTACCATAATTTATTTACTTATTTTTACTATATTTAAAAGCTATAGTTGATAAAGTCATTCATACTAGAATTATTTAGGACATTCAATATTCCAGCACCAATTCTCCCACCAGTGTGACTTTCCGTCTCCATAATCACCAGGTTCCCACATTATCCGCCAAGTCTGCCCTTTTAGCAGATGCAAAATATGTATTGTATATTGCTTGTAACAAAAAATGGCTAACAGAAAAATCAAAAAAACTTTTTTTTTTGTTTTTGTTTTATTTGTTTTTTTATTTTTTGGGCCACACCCAGTGACTCTCAGGGATTACTCCTGGCTATTCGCTCAGAAGTCGCTCCTAGCAGGCATGGGGGACCATATGGGGAACCGGGGGATCGAACCGCGGTCCGTCCTAGGTTAGCGCAGGCACCTTACCTCCAGCGCCACCACCAGGCCCCCCAAAAAACTTTTATGTAAAGGTAAATATGTGAAAATTATTTTATTTCACAAAGGGTCCTTAAAGTCATTATCTGAAGAGTTCCTGAGTTCTTTTTTCCAACTTGAGCTTCTTTGCTTTTGTTTGTGTTTGGTGAGTTTAGTTGCCTTTTATGCTACTTTTCGATCTAAAATATTGTGCTTCAGTGGAGCTGTCAGTATTTTTAATCTGGAGCTGTTTTGCACAGGTGTATGAGGCCTCATGCTACAGGAACTCTAGTATCTATAACATTGGGACAGATCTTAGCCTAACTTTTTCCTAGTGCGGGCCCAGAGATTTCAATTCAAATACCTGTAAACCTGTGAGTTTCAGCAACTTGGCTCACATCTTTTCTGAGATTAGTCATGAAGTTATGACACGGGGCTGTTGTTTACATGGTTGTGTTTATGGAATAAGGCCATGGCTGCTGGACTTTTGGAAAAATGAAGGGATAGGGGAAGCCGCCTAACCCCATTATGAGAAGATCCCAAAATTTTTAGACCAAACTCTTGTGTACCTATAAGTTTCATTGACTTGTTTCTACAGAAATAACTAGTGAAGTTGGGCCACTTGCATGGTGGTGGCTTAGCATCCAGGGATTCAGCAGAGGGGGCATTCAGTTCTCCTGACTCCAAAGGCACTCAAGAATTTTCATACCAAAGACAGATGTTTCTGTGAGTTTCAGTGGCTTGGCTTGCAACTTTTCTTTCTTTCTTTCTGTTTTGTGTGTGTGTGTGTGTGTGTGTGTGTGTGTGTTGTTGTTGTTGTTTTTGGGGGTCACACCCATTTGATGCTCAGGTGTTATTCAGGTGTTATCATCAGAAATCGCCTCTGGCTTGGGAGGACCATGGAGGAGGGACTTAGGGGGGACGGAATCAAACAGAGGTCCTTCCTTGGCCAGCGCTTGCAAGGCAGACACCTTACCTCTAGCGCCACCTCACCGGCCCCATTTTTTTTTTTAACAATTGTTGGGACTAGCAAAATTATATCCTAGAAAATATTTCAAAGCTTTATTTCTACCAAGACCCCCTTGCAATTAAATATATTCCTCAGTGCAAACTTGAGTAATTCTCCATTTAATTTCTTATACTTGCAATTTCTACTAAAATACAGTATGAAAATATTTATAGTAATATTTTTATAACTATAAAATAAGTAACTCAACAAATAATTAATATATAATTACTATTTATTGGATGTTGTTTTGAATAAAGATGTTCTAGGTTGTAAAATAGTCAGAGGAAGAATCCATGGAACTATTTATAAATTGTTGATCTTCATCTTCTCTTTTCACATATAAATTGAACCATATTTTTGACATGTTTGAAGGAAAAATTGGACCAAAAACAGATCAGTTGGACTGAAAATAAAATTATTGTTATGCAAAAATAACTGGTTCCTTTTTCCTTACTTTCTCCAACAAACTAGATTCCAGATTCTTTCATGAATAATTAAAGGCCTTCTTGAGATGAGGAAGAAAGGGCAAAATAAAACGTATTTACTCTCTAATTATCAGATGATTCTCTGTTCCTTTGTTACTTGGGAAGGGGAGCACTAGAGCATACCCAGTAGTGCTCAAAATGACTTTATGCTATGGGTCATTCCTGATGGTGCCTAAGGTACTAAAGTCTATCTAAAGTCAGAAATCACCTTAAATTCAGTACAATTTCTCTGACACAAGGTTTCTCATCACCCTGTTTGAGAATTTAATCATGGTCTCCCATAAGACAGACAAATATACTCACCACTTTACTAATTGTGAAGATGGCTACAATTTCTGAATCCCAAAATTCTAAAACTCTATGTAGCATGTTTTTTTAACTATTTTAAAAGTAATTTTATGCTTAAATTTGTATAACACTAAAATGGCAAGTAACAAGTTTATAAAGTTCTTTAGTTGTAAATTTAGTGGTAAATTAGCCATCAGAAGATTAATACCATTTGCATTACATATTCTATACAAGATGCTAAGCAAACACTTTAGAACTTTTCTGGGTATACAACTGATTATTCTCTTATTGGCTTCTATACAGAGAAATATAGATATGATATATGTTTTCTTATAACACAATAGTTTCTCATAAATTTAATCATGCATATTCTGGTAAAAAGAATATAATTTACGTGATTTATTTTCACTATGTCATAGATTAAAGTGTCAGTGTTTCCGATTTTTATGGAGACATCTTCTTTAGCCCATATTTTTAATTTTTCTAAAATCCCAAAGTAGAGATGTAATCATTTTAGTTTGTGTTTCTAATAACAGTGGAAGGATATTAGAAGGAGCATTATCAAAACAATTTGCAGAGCAAAACAATCAAGGCGGACTTTCCAGGAATTAGAATAACATGACAAAGCATAAAAAGATAACAATTACTGAAGATTATTTATTATCATAGCACAGAGTAGTTAATGGGACAATCATGTTCTGATAGACTTTAAATCATTGGTTCAGTCTCCTCAAATTTAACCTAGTATTTTTTTATTAAGTGAATCTCTGATTATAATCACCGCTTCTAGATTCACCCACACTTTGAAAAGATAACAAGAATTTATATTTGTCACAGAAGTGGTTGTTATGAAACATTACAGATATTTATTTCATTTTATTAGCACTATGACTCTAATGGATGATTTGGACATATGCTGCATAAACTTCTCTATGACAATGCACTTCATGTTAATATTAAATAAAATAGCACTTTCCAGATGCCAGGGTGAAATTTTCTGTGCAAGCATTACATATGTAAGCATTACATAGATGTAGAAATTTATTCCCCAGGAAGTATTTACTTACTGCAACATCAGTAAATTCATTTTACTCTCTGCAGGTTTACTAAGGTTAAAATATGCTCTTTAAGGATGTGCTTAATCAAAATAATATAAATTAGTATTTTATTATATGTATTTTTCTTTTTCTTTTGTTTTTATTTAAACACCATAATTACAAACATGACTGTAGTTTGGTTTCAGTAACTAAAGGAACAACCCCCTTCATCAATGCAATATTCCCACCATCAATTCCCCCGATCTTCCTCCTCCCTCTACCCTGCCTCCATTAGAGTCAGGCATTCTACTTCTCTCATTCATTAACATGATCATGCTAGTTGTTAGTGTAGTTATATCCCTACCAGCATTTGCCACTTTTGGTGGTGAGCTGTAAATTGTGAGCTGGTCCTACTGGTCCTTGACTCTATTGTCTCAGGGATTATTAAAATAATGTTTTTCTAAAAGAAAAATAGATGAGTGAAACTATTCTGTATCTATCTCTTTCCCTTTGACTTATCTCATTCAGCATAATAGATTCTATGTACATATATAGGAAAATTTTATGACTTCATCTCTCCTGATGGCTGCATAATATTCCATTATGTATAGGTACCACAGTTTCTTTAGCCATTCATCTGTTGAAGGGCATTTTGGTTGTTTCCAGAGTCTGGTTATTGTAAATAGCACTGCAATGAATATAGGTGTGAGAAAAGGATTTTTGAATTGTAATTTTGTGTTCCTAGGGTATGACCCTAGGAGTGGTATAGTTTGATCATATGGGAGCACAATTTCCATTTTTTTTTTTGAGGAATCTTCATACTGTTTTTCATAAGGGCTGAACTAGACAGCATTCCCACCAGCCCAGAAGTGATGTGCCTTCCTTTCTCTCCATATTCCCACCAGCACTTTTTGTTCTTGCTCTTTGTGATCTTTGCCAGGCTCTGTGGTGTAAGATGATACATCATTGCTTTTTTGATTTGCATACGCCTGATAATTAGTGATGTGGAACATTTTTTCATATCCCTTTGGTCATTTGTATTTCTTCTTTGAGAAACTGCTCATTTCTTCTTCCCATTTTTTGGGGGGGTCACACCCAGTCCTGGCTATGCACTCAGAAATCGCTCCAGGCTTGGGGGACATTATGGGACTCCGGGAAATCTAACTCTGGTCCGTCCTAGGTCAGTGTGCTCAAGGCAAATGTCCTACCATTTGCGCCAAAACTCTGGCCCCTCTTCTCCCCATTTTTGATGGGGTTAGATGTATTTTTCTTGTTAAGTTTGTCAGTATCTTGTTTGTCTTATATATTAGCATGTTGTATAATGGGTATTGGATAAATAGTTTATCCCATTCTTCTTTAGGTGGCTTTTGTATACTAGGCACTATTTCCTTTGAGGTGCAGGCACTTCTCAGCTTAATATAGTCTCATCTGTTTATCTCTGTTTCCACTTGTATGGAGAGTGCTGTTTCCTCCTTGAAGATGCTTTAATCTCAATGTCATGGAGTGTTTTAACTAAGCGTTGTTCAATATACCAGGTCTGATATCCAGGTGCTTAATCCATTTAGCTTTGACCTTTTTGCATGGTCTTAGATCAAGGTCTGAGTTTATTTATTTTATTTTTTTTTTGTGCAGGCAGCTAATCAGTTGCTCCAACACTACTTGTTGAAGAGGCTTTCCTTGTTCCATTTTGCATTTTTGCCTTTTTATCAAAGATTAATTTATTGTATGCTTGGGGAACATTCTCTGAATACTGGTTTGAGGGTCCTTCTTTATTCCAATACCATGCTGTTTTAATGACTATAGCTGTATAATACAATTTAAAGTTGGGAAAAATGATGCCTTCCATACTCCTTTTCCCAAGGGTTGCTCTAGCTATTCATGGATGTTTATGTTCCAAATGAATTTCAGGACTGTTTGATTCATTTCTATGAAGAATGTCCTGGTTATCCTTAGAGGGATTGCATTAAATCTGTACAATGCTTTGGAGAGTATTGCCATTTTAATTATGTTAATCCTACCAACACATGAGCAAGCTATATGTCACTATTTCATTGTGTCCTCTAACTTCTTGAGGCGGTGTTTTGTAGTTTTCTTTGTATAGGTCCTTCACATATTTAGTTAAGTTGACTCCAAGATAATTAGTTTGTGTGACACTAATGTGAATGGGCTTTTTTTAAATGTCCAATTCTTCTCTATCATTATTGGTGTTTAAGAATGCCCTTGATTTTTGTGCGTTAATTTTGTAGCCTGCCACTTTGCTACATAAATCTATTGTTTCTAGAAGTTTTTTGGTAGAGTCTTTAGGGTTTTATAGATAAAGAATCATGTTATATGCAAAGAGTGAGAGCTTGACTTCTTCCTTTCCTATCTGATGCCTTTGATATCTTTTCTTGCCGAATCGCTAAGACAAGAACTTCCGCACTATGTTGTATAACAGTGGTGAGAGAGGGCAGCCTTGTCTTTTACCAGATTCTAGAGGAAAGCTCTTTAGTTTATCATCATTAAGAATAATATTTGCCAATGGCTTGTGGTAAATGGCATTGACTATATTGAAAAAATTCCCTTCCATTTTCACCTTGATGAGAGTTTTTTTTTTTTTTTATCAAGAATGAGTGTTGGACCTTATTGAATGCTTTCTCTGCATCTACTGATGATCATGTGGTTTTTATTTTTGTTGATATGGTGTATTATGTTGATTGATTTGTGTATGTTAGAACATCCGTGCATTCCTAGAATGAATCCTATTTGGATCATGACCTTCTTGATGATGCTTTGGATCTTATTTGCCAGAATTTTATTGAGGATCTTTGCATTTGTGTTCATCAGTGATATCGGCCTGTAGTTTTCTCTTCTTGCAACATCTGTCTGGTTTTTATATTAAGGTGATGTTAGCTTCATCAAAACTATTTGAGAGTGTTCCTGATTTTTCAATTTCATCATGAAAAACCAGAATAAAGTTGGTAATATTCTTCTAGAAAGGTTTGAAATAATTTGTTAGTGAATCTATCTGCACCTGGGCTTTTGTTTTTTGGGAAGACTTTTGATTACTCTTTTAATTTCCTCAGTAGTGAAGGGTCTATTTAGATATGCTCGATCATCCTGTTTTAACCATGGAAGGTTGTAGGAGTCCAAGAATTTATCCATTTCTTCCAGGTTCTTGTGTTTAGAGGCATAGAGTTTCTCAAATTAAGCCTTTGATTAACTTTTGTATCTCTATAGTACCTGTAATAATATCACTCTTTTCATTTCTAATTGAATTTATTAAATTTCTCTCTTTCTGTTTCTTTGTGAGTTTTTCTAGTGGCTTATCAATTTTGTTTATTTTTCAAAGAACCAACTTCTGCTTTCACTGATCTTTCAAATATTTTTTATTTCCATCTTATTGATTTCTGCTCAATCTTTATTATTTCCTTCTGCCTACCTATTTTTGGCTCCTTTTATTGGTCATTTTCTAATTTTAAAAGCTGTGTCATTAAGATATTTGTGTAGGTTCCTTCCTTTCTGATATGTGCCTATAAAATCATGAATTTTTCTCATAGTACTGCTTTTGCTGTGTCTCACAAATTTTGATAGTTTGTGTCTTCATTGTCATTCATTTGCAGGTATTTTTTATTTCCTCTTTGATCTCATCTCTGATCCACTGGTTGTTCAGATGTGCGCTTTGTAATTTCCAGGTGTTAAAGTTTTTCCTTTGTGACCCTTAATAGTTCACTTTAGTTCACTTTTAATTTTAGTGTCTTATGATCTGAGAAGGTAGTCTGTACAATTTCTATCCTTTTGACTTATGGAGATACATTTTGTGGGCCAGCATGTAGTCTATCCTGGAGAGTGGTCCATGTTCATTGGAGAAGAATGTGTATCAAGGCTTCACAGGATGAGTGCCATATATATAAGTGCTATATATATTATATATATGTATCATATATATATGTATATATATATATATGTATATATATATCAGGGCTAGTATATTCTTGTTAAGTTTCAGCCTGGTTGACCTATCAAGGGGTGACAGGGTTGTATTGAGGTCTCCCACTATTATTGTATTGATATTGGTATCTTATTTCAGTTTGTCAACAATTGTATTAAATATTTTGCTCATCCCTCATTGGATGAGTATATGTTTAGAAGAGTGATTTATTCCTTCTCTGTATCTTTTGATTAGTATAAAATGATCGTCTTTGTCCCTTACAAATTTTCTGAGTCTAAAGTTCATGCATCTGATATTAATATGGCCATTCCAGTTTTTTTAAGGGAGTTGTTTGCTTGGATTATTTTCCTCTAGCCTTTAATTTTGAGTCTATATTTATTCTGACTATTTAGATGTGTTTCTTGTCAGAATAATATTGGCTTCAGCTTTTTGATCTATTTTGACACTCTGTGCCTCTTAATTGATGCATTTAGTCCATTGATGTTGAGAGAGATTATTGTCTGGTCTGTCTTGTCTTAAAGTAGACCTTCCATTTTTTCTTTTAAGGCTGGTTTTGAATCTGTAAAGTTTCTGAGCTCCTTTTTATTATATTATGTATACTTCCTTCAAACCTGAAAGTGAGTCTGACTGGATGCCATATTCTAGACGAAGCATTCATTTTTTTTGAGCTTTTGTCATTATATCCCACCACTGACTTCTCTCATTGAGGGCTTCTTATGATAGGCCTGCTGTAAATAATAAGGATGCCTTTTATGTAATATCCTTTTTTGATCTTACTGCTTTCAGGATTTTGTTCCTATCTGTGGGATCTGTCATTGTTACTAGAATGTGTCTTGGGGTGCTTTCCTTTGGGTCTATTTTAGCTGGTGCAAGATTTGGTTGCATGCTGTCTTTAGCTCTGAAAGTTTTTCTGTAATGATGTCCTTGACTATTGATTCTACCTGGGTCTCTGAGACTCCAATGATTCTTATGTTGTTTCTGTTGAACTTGTCAAATACTTCAATTTTCATCTGTTCACATTCTTTGAGTATTTTTTCCATTGTTTGATTGTTTGTTTAAAGGTTCTTTTTCAGTCTCTTCTTCTGTATGGAGCTACTCTGCATCTCATCTTCTAGCTTGCTCTTTCTGTCCTCAGCTCCTTTGGAAAGGCTTTCCATTGAGTTTTTAATTTCATCTACTGAGTTTTTTAGTCCTGCTATTTCACTTTGTAGTTTTCTGATTTCTAGCCTTGTGTTCTGTTTAGTTTGATCTAAGCTTTTTTTATGAGTTATGAGCATCCTCCATATTACTACTGTAAACTTCTTATCTGAGAGGCTAACTATGTGGTATGTACTTTCTGGGTCTTTAGAGCTTCCATCTTCATTCACTATGCATGCTGTTGTCCTGCATTGTTTCCCTATTGGCACACTTGTGTGGCTTTTACTGTGTGTTGTGGTGAGGTTCATGGGTTAGGAGATGCGCACAGCAGTGTAGTGAAGGAGAGCAGCCATGTTCCTCCCTGTTTTGCCTTTTCCTGACTATTGAAACCTTGATGGGATTAAGTTTTCTGAGGTTCTTTCTTAGCAGCCTCATGCAAGGAATCAGGAAGCCAAGAATGGAGGAATGCAGAGGCTATTTATAAGCACCTAGCAGGAGTCTGGTGCCACCTCATGGATATGAAGTGACTACCTGACTAGTGAACCTTGATGGGATTAAGTTCACTGGGATCTTCCTTAGCAGAACATGCAGGGGATAAGGAAGCCCTATATGTGTTCTTTAACTAAAGGTGTTGTGTTTTGTTAGATTTTGACAGTCATATACATGTGATTATGAGTAAACTCTCAATAGCCCTAGAAATCCAGTTTTTGTATTTTGGGTTTTATTTTGTTATTGCTGTTTTAAATACCACTATACATGAAATCAAAATAAGTTTCTTGGTAATATTTTTTGGATTATTGGATTTGTTTTACATTTTACCTTTGCACAGTTTTAGGCATTATATCAGAATGCAGACATTTCATAATGAGTTTTTTTTTTCTCTCTGCTGGTTAGCATCTACTGGTTTTCCCAAGTTCTCACAGTCCATAAAATACATTTTATTTCAATGGAAGCTTTTCACCCAACAAATTATACAAAATCTGAATTACTTCTGAGTATTATAGAAAGGTAGACTCCTTCAACATAAGTATCAACTACCACATTCTTTAAAAGCTAGCCTAAGAAGGAATCTTCAAACACACTTTTGACATTTTGTTAACAATTAGTGTTTTGTCAGGAATTGAGGTAGAAGTACAATGCAAGATTATATATGTTTATATATATATATATCATTATTCACTGATACAATCTTATAACTTTAACAAAATTAAATTTTCAGAAAATGAACAAAATATACATGAAGCTTTTAGTATAAAGCTTTTATCAGTAGCCAGATATTTAAAATAACCTAGATATACACATAAAGGGGAAAATGTTTGAAGAATTTTTAACAGGGAGAAAAGATTTTGAATGTATGCAAAAAATAGAGATATTCTTGATTTTTTATATAAAAGGAAAGAAAAGATAAGTAGAAACTATGCATTGAAAATTTTTAAAATGAACTTAAAATAATTTTGGTATAGACAGGTTTATTATAGGGGAATCAACATCATAATTATTTGTCTAACAATTTTTACTTTGTTTATTTTGATAAAGATCATTAAAATCCTACAAAAGAAATTTATAGTTTCTAACTGAAAATAAATAATTGTATTAAGAAAATATAGACAGAGTAACAATTTATCATTAGGTTTCCTTATCTGACAAATATTTAATCTACATGGAAATAATTTAGAATAATAAAGATAACTCTTAAATGCATAGTAATACTTCATAGTTAGAAAAATTTTGTGTTTTAGTTTTGACTTTTACCTTTTGGAGACACATACCCAGTGGTACTGCAATATTACTCCTAGCTCTATACTCTAAGATAATTGCTTGTAGAGAGCAGTAGACCATATGTGGTTCTAGTAAATTGAACTGGAGTCAACCACATGCAAAACAAAAGCTTTAATCCTTAGTTTATCTTTTCAGTCCTGGTTATGATTTTTGGTAGTCCTCACCCAATGCCACTGGTCTACTGTCCTCCAGGCCAGGGCATCGCTTCTAGCAGTGCAAGGGGATCATGTGGTTCTGAGGATAGAATCCTCAACTAATTACATTCTTTTCTCATTCCTGATTTGAAATATGGAGATTTATATTCTTTGCATTATTGATAAGATTCTTTTGTCTGCTTTAAATCTACATGGATGGCATTGAAAAATATACTTTTACAAAAACAAAACACTTCTTTAGCATTCAAATTATACTACTTCTGAGGTAAGTTTCCCTTAACAAAAAAAATGCTGTAAATTAAATCACTTATTTCTCTTCAAAACCTAGAGTAATAATGATAATAGTAACAAGTCTGATGATAAAAAGGTCTCTTCCATATAACCATGTTGTAGAATGATCCTATTCAAAAATGTCATTTGATTATCTCTTTGCTATAAATACATTATCATTTACATGTGAGAGCTTCCCAAAAGTCATATTGATGATCTAAAGAGAATGTCAAAGGAAGGCAATATGAGCCATATCATATCATACAGGAATCACAAATATATCTAAACAGATGCCAGAGTTGATTGACTCATTAGTGATGAATATTGATCTCTACTAGTTTATCAGCAAAGAAAATGAAAAATAAGACAGTAGGAGGCAGATTCCTTAGACATTTTTGTCAGTTTGAAGTGGTTAAGAGTTATAAAATAGTGCCATATTAGTTGCACTAATATTTTCTGCCCTTCACACAGGAAATTTCCATAATTATTATCATGTATTTACATTAACAAATGAAGCTCTGTATTTGCATTGTGGTTTGAAATGCATACTGATTGTGATTTGATTAGTCATTAGCATACCAAATATGGAAAAAATCCAGCCATTAAAAAGGGTGAAGGTTAGATTTAATTCTCTTCAAACTTGATAGTTTGTATATATTTTTAATGTACTCAAGATGACCTCCAATTATGCACATCTTTGACATTTTGCTCTCCATAACTATGTCTAGAATATAAGGTATTCACATTCCAATTTGATAAATAAAGCTTAAAATTTCATATCTTCATGAGGCCTTTATCTTTTAAATAAATACCAAATCTAAAAATTATAACAGATTTATTTTTGCATAATTTTTTTGTTTATTTCTGGGAGATACCTGTCTGTGGTGTCTAATAGCCAGAATAACATCCAATTGGCTATATGCAAAGTAGCTGCACTTACCAACTGGACTAACTTTCAAGGTCCATTAACATTTTCTTTTCTTTTCTTTTCTTTTTTTTTTGGTTTTTCAGGCCACACCTGTTTGATGCTTGGGGGTTATTCCTGACTAAATGCTCAGAAATTGCCCCTGGCTTGGGGGGACCTTATGGGACACCGGGGGATCAAACCACTGTCCTTCCTTGGCTAGCGCTTGCAAGGCAGACACCATACCTCTAGTGCCACCTCGTCGGCCTCTCCATTAGCATTTTCTTAACAGGAAGTAAAATCTTGAGGTTTTTTTTTTTTCTTAAATCCAGTATTATTTTATTTACTGATATCTGATATTTCTTCTTTCCAAATTTGGTTTTAAAAAATTATAAGTACTAAAAGCAGACAATTTGGAGATGTTATTAAGATAAAATTCATGGTTTGCCTTTTTAATAAATCACTTTATTTAAAGGTCATATGTTACATAGTTGCTCATAATACATTTGTTCCAAGACCATTCCTACCACAAAATTCTTACAATCATTGTTACTTGATTCCCAACAATTGCTGAACCTATCCCATTGGCAGGGACAGGATAATATATTTTATGTTCCTTATTTATAAGTACATGTTAATCAATTGCATAAATTATATTTAAAGTACATTTATAATAAAATGTGTGAAAATAATGCACCGCATAAGGAGATCATCAGGTCATTGTCAGAAGAATTGTTAAGCAATTTGTTGCTAGAGATTTTCTTATTTTTTGTTTCTGACTTTTAAGTGGCTTTGAATCCACATTGATCTCTAAATTGCTGCATTACTATAGGGATGAATATTTTAAAAATGTCATTTGCCTGTCCCAAGAATTTCAAATTTTGTGACTGATATTAAAGCTTTTGGGAGCTAGGTGCTTGTCTGCCAAGGTTTCAGAAAAGTATTAGAAGGTGAGAGTATCCACATACACTCCAAGAAAGTCCTGGTGATCTCAAATATTGACATTACTGGAAATTTGACCTGCTTGGCATTTGTGCAAGGATGAAGTGATGAAAATGGGCTATCGGGAAAGAGGCAGTGGTGGGTAGTAAGTAGCTTCAGCAGGGCAGTGAGTTTTCCCTCCCTTTCCTCTTGATATTGTTATTCTTAACTCTGCATGAAGTGTACCCCTGATTCTATTCACAGATAGTTATGCATCTCTTTCAAGAATAGAGTCTATAAAGATGATCAAATGCAGATATGGTAACTAAATTTGTTTAAAGTTTTTATTTTAAACTTTTTTGCTATAACACCATGGTTTTCAAGGTCATTCAGAATTCTGTCGTTTCATGCATTAAGTGTTCAGAGGCCCATCCCACCATCAGTCTGATCTCTCACCAGTGACCCCAGTTTCCCACCTACCACCCTCGTTTGACTACAAGCAAATTTACTTAATATTGCTTATTACAACACGAAGGCCAATAGAATTATCAATATTTAGATCAATTTGAAATAATTACTTATTTAGGTTCAATTTGAAATTTGAGATCAGTAAAAGTCATGTTCAATAACTGAAATAATCTCTACGGTGCTACTGAAGTCAAGGTCTGATGATTTGCGGCACTTTGACTGGTGCTAGTGAGCCTTCTTTGTTACTGTTTAGGCTCGCTGACTTTGATAGATTACTTTTGAACTTTCCCCATCAGATTTCCTGTGATACCACTGAACTGACACTGCTATAACATTTTGAAGTGTCCAGGATTAATAGATCTGAAAAAATTTGGTGCCTTGGCTGTTTGATAAGGTTAAGTCATGGATCTGGGCCATTTCTATTTGAGATTGTAAGGTGTGGTGTTGAGATGCTATTGTTAGTATAGAAAGAATCTGACCCCAAACATTATGAAATAAAATACAACTTTAATTAAGTTAATTACAGAAGAAATATGTTACATGCTAATGCTATGCCATCCACACAGAAATTTAGAAATTCGCAAGTGATTGAGATAAAGAAAGAATAAATACTGAAAAAAGATAATTAATTTTTGGTTTAAGTAATTTATTATTAAGAAGAGATGTGCAAGCATATTGATAATACAAGTATTTAAAATTCATAGTATACTTATAATTTTTTGTAAAATTCTATTATGTTTAATTCTATTACCATATCTAGACTATTCATGGTAACCGTACAAATAAAAGTTTCCTTGTGCTTTCTATGCAACATTAAGGATATTCTAAATATTATCTAATTTGTCCATAAACCTAGAAATGCTCTGACAATTGTGTAAGAAATAGATTTATAAGTGTAACTTAAGATGAAAATGTCACTTTTTCTGATCCTACTATTCTATTCAACATACAAACATAAATATAAAAGTTAAAAATATAAATATATATATATATATACATGCACAAAACAAGACACAATTGTTATGGATTTCCAGAGAATTTAGATCAAATATGTTAATGGAAAGACAACAAGTGATGCTATCAGTTTTGCTCACTAATGTATGCAAAATTCCTAGGAAAAGTTTCTCAAACGTTAAGCTAAATGTCCAACAATCCAGTGTGGAAATGTGTTACATATAAAACAAAAATAAAGTGCAAGTTTTCATTTATTAAGTGTCGATTTGGGAAGGGTTTCAAACCCATGTAAATTAAACTTTTAAAATCTCACCAGTTCCAAACTATTAAATGCTCTCTCATAGATTTACTTACTCTAGTTTCTGTCATTGTGAGATTTTAGCTCCCTTCAAACAAGATTCAAGGTCATTAACACAACATTAAGATCTTCAGAATTATTTTATTAATTCATGTACTGTTTTAAGCGATAGTTATTTTCATGAAAAATAAAGTAAAGTTTGCATTTCTCATTAATTTGAAATGTGTGATTATTTTTGAGGCTGGTAGGCATGAAAATACTAGAATTAAGAGGGTTAGGAACTGTGAAGTGATTAAATTATTCTATAAAGCATAACCTTCATGTGATAAGACAGGTGAAAATAAAGACCATATACTTACCAAGGAAAGATGAGAATGTCTGTATCTACTGATAAATGACCATTTTAAAGGATAAAAAATGTCAGTATGAACTGAATAAAAACATAATCACTGCAAAGATCAAAAGCAAGGCAAATACTTTGTGTGGTTATAAATTCTTGGAGAACATATCAAAGAGACAAATGCAGTTTGGTTTAGGGAAGGACAAAAATGTGGAAGTGATATTTAAGGGAAAGACTAAGAATAGATTTATCACATATATTTACTGATTAAGAATCTGGGCTAAGGAGACAATACAGAAGATAATGTGCTTGACTTGTTTGTGCTCAACTGGTGTTTGATTCAAGATGCCATAAATGGTTCCCTGAACAGGCCAGCACAGAGCCAGGAGTAAACTGTGAGTATCACCAGTTGCAGATACTCCCCAAAAGAAGTAGCAAAGCAAAAAAAAGGGGGGGTGGTTAGAGGAATGAAAGAAAAATTAAAAAGGAAAAGAAAGAAAAGACAAAAAGAAAATTGAAAGAAAAGTCTACAACCTATTTGTCTACTAGCTATGTGTTCTGACGTAGAAACTAATTTAAAGAAATAATAGTCTTTTCAAAGGGAGCTGTCAAGAAGCAGACAGTAAGGGAGTAGGTTAAAATTAATTACTTTGAAGAAACTAATGCAGGACTATATCTCTACAAATATGAAGTAAATATCAAGGAGAAAGAATTCGCAAGGGCAGAGAAAAGATTCAAGTAGACTAGGATATATAAGAATACGTCAGACATCTTGCAACAGAAAAAGTTAATTAGAATTTAAAGAATACCACAATAATTGATAATCAAATAACAAGACAAGGCAAAGGTCTTAACCCATGAACACTATAAGTGGCCCTTAATTTTATAGTCATTTAACTACTAGAAATAATAATAACACTATTAGAAAATTCCTAGAAATGGGGCCCGGGAGATAACGTGGAGGTAAGGCGTTTGCCTTTCATGCAAAAGGTCATCGGCTCGAATCCTGGTGCCCCATATGGTCCCCCATGCCTGCCAGGAGCAATTTCTGAGCATAGAGCCAGGAGTAACCCCTGAGCACTGCCGGGTGTGACCCAAAAACCAAAAAAAAAAAAAGAAAAAAAAAGAAAAAAAGAAAATTCCTAGAAATGAACAAGTATTCAACTATAACAATAGGATTTTATAAAAGTAACTCAGAAATAATTGATTTTCTGACAGTGATAGCTAAGAAAAAATAAGGCATTCAGTATAATAGATTTTAACAAGACCTTTGATAAAACTAATATATCATTTACACTGAGAAATTTTAAATATATTGTAAGATCATTTTGTAACATGATTGCTCATATCCATAGGTGATGATCAATGATAATATTACTAATTAAGGTCACATATATGTAACTGCCTCACTTTTCTGTATTTTTCTTTTTCTTGAGTTTATTGTTTTTATTTATACAATTTGATTCAAACATTATTGTATTTGGGCTTCAGTCAAATAAAGAACACCCCCCTTTACCAGTGCAACATTCCCATGACCAATGTCCCAAATCTTACACGTCTCTACACCCCCACACCTGTATTTGAGACAGGCTTTCTACTTCCCTCATTCATTCACATTGTTATGATAGCTGTCAATGTAGTTATTTCTCTAATTGCACTCATCACTCTTTGTGGTGAGCTGCACGTCATGAGCTGGACCTTCCAGGTCTCATCTCTATTGTCTCATAGAATAATTTAAAAAATGTCTTTTATTTTTTAAACCCATAGATGAATGATATTATTCTGTGTCTATCCCTCTCCCTCTGACTTATTTCACTCAGCATAATAGATTCCATGTACATCCATGTATAGGAAAATTTCAAGACTTCATCTTTCCTGACGGCTGCATAATATTCCATTGTCTATATGTACCATGGTTCTTTTTAGCCATTCCTCTGTTGAAGGGCATCTTGGTTGTTTCCAGAGTCTGGTTGTCAGTCATTGTCAGGATGTAACTTTCTTTGCATTGTAAGGCAAATTTTACAGAATTTAACATTATCTATAAATATCATTCTAAAGTTTTTGCTTTATTAGTTGTGTTATTTGTATCCTCCTGACCTATGTGGATCCTTGCATGCAGAATATTCTCAATAAAAACTTATTGAAACTAAAAACAGTGTACCATCCTATGTATTTTCAGTTTTAAAAATGTGGCTCTCAAAATAAATTTCAATCGTGGTTTTGGCAAGATTTGACTCAGTTGAAAAAAAGGTTGCCCACCACTGCTATAATGCATAAAATTAGAATTCAAGTGTCCCTGTTTAATTGGAAACTGTTCTGTCAGACTGTGACTTAAAACCAAGGGATACAAATCCTGCACTGAGTAATAGAACATTACCTATTTCAACACAAGCATTAATACATACACTACCATAACTAGAATATAAAAATAAATCTAAAAGAAATCATTTATTAATCAATGTAAATTGCAACAAATTTCTTAAGAGAATTAAAAATGTCAAAATACATTTTTGGTCTAAAGTGAAGTGCTGAATCCTTCATTTTCTTTCTTCAATTTTTAAAAAAGTTGTAATAATTAGAACTAGTCAGAAAATATTTTATAAAATATGAAACAAACACCTTTCATTCTAAACACATTTTATTTATCTCTCTCTAGATTTATAAGATCAAAAGAAATTAAGCAGTAGCTATTAAATGAGTTGATAAATTGAAACTTGCAACAACAGTAATGATTGAAGCTAATTCCTTCTGTATTCATTTGTTCTTTTGAAAGATACAGTGACTTGACTATTTTCTAGGTTTTAAAGAATAAACATACAAAAATAGTGAAGCATTGAGCCTTCTATTAAAACAAAAAGGAAATTAATAAGTACCATGGTACTAACAAACACTTATAAGTGCACAGAAAATAGCAAGGATTAATTTGCTAAAATATTGATAAATTGAAGAACATCGAGACAACACTAAGGCAGTAAACCAGAATGTAAATGATCACTTGATTAAGACACATTTTGAATAATTAATATAGGAGCTGAAAGTGTCAAAGATTGGTTATTCTTATGTATAGCGTATGTTTGTGTGCTTGTGTTGAGGAAGAATTTTTCTGCCCTGGCAGGGGAAAAAGGATTGGCAAAGATATATGAGGGATATTTCTAAGGAATTTACAGATGATCCTTTTTCTCTCATTAAAAAAGATAATACTGGACATAAGATGGTTTTGATAAAACATAGTAGAATTTCAGTTAAGTATAAGAATCCTGTCAGTGTTTTAATATAGAAATGAAATGCTTCACACATTATTGATATTTGTTCCTAGAAGTTATTAAAAATGGAATTAAAAAAATCTATCTTTGGAATGTCAGCAAAGTGACAAAGTAAGAGATATCAGTCTTTATAATCACCTTCCTACTCTGAGAATAAAACAATTAGACAGTTATCCACATATAACGATTGCTCTGAGAGTACTCAAGAGTCCAATTAAAGACCTTCAGCAAAATCTGAAGTTAAAAAAAAAAGAAAGAAATGAAAACCATATTGAAAAGATTGGTAGTGAAATGTGCTTTACACAGATGTCTAGGGATGACAAGGAACAAAGGAAAGATTAACAGTATCAGCTACTATTGGTTCCCAGTGGTCTTTTCTGTGAAGGACCTCTGCTTTCTTTGTCACAGAGAGCATCAACAGCTCAGGAAACAACTGGGGACTCCTAACAGTTTTCACAGCATAAAAACAGTATTTGTTAGCTCAAGACCTCAGAGGCCTTCTCTGTAGGAGGGTGACAGCCTTTTCTAGGTAAAGAGTTTACTGACAGCCATAACCTTCATAAATCCCTCATAGGTAACACTTATTGTCATGTCCTAATTTCCAAAGGGTTGCAGGGGCCAAAGTCACCAGCTATCCCTATAGGTCTAGGCTTCAGAAGACAATTCTGTCCTAGCTTGAGTTCTAATTATTAATATTATTATTAATTGATATTATTATTATTGGTTTGGGGCCACAGCCAGTAACGCTCAGGGGTTACTCCCGACTATGCGCTCATAAATCACCCCTGGCTTGGGAAACCATATGGGAAGCTGGGGGATCAAACCAATGTTCATTCTAGGTCAGCAGCTTGCAAGGCAAACACCTTACCAATGCACCACCACTCAGGCCTCTCGAATTATTATTTTCTTAATAATTTTTTATTTGAAGCATTATGTTTACAAAAAATATTCATAGTTGGGTTTCAGTCATCTACTGAACACCACTTTTTACCAGAGTAAATTTTTCCCACCATCAATGTTCCCCATTTCCATTTGAGGCCACTCTGATTTTCAGGTCAATTGGAGAGTTTGCCATTGCTTGTCTAATACACACTTGGAACTCAGGTATTATAATCAACACTGATGGGACACACCCATTATCTTATCCCCCAGAGCCTCTTGACTCCATGCATGTTTATGCTACAGATGTTAATTCTTGACTGTTTGTTGTATTTCATATTTCACCCTTCATTTTTGCTGTGGCTTAACTAGCACTGTAGAAACTGGATCTATTGCTATATTATGCTCCATTGTTACATTAATGTCTCAGAAATTGACTTTATGGCTGCAACATAGGTACAGACATCAGGCAACAGTATTATCATCACCACTCTAAGAGTACCCACACATTCTGAGATTAAAATTGACAAACCTCCCAGAAAGAACTCTAGAATTCACCTAAACATAGATATTTCAATCACAAAAAAATGAGTCCATAAAACCAGGAAGATGTAAATATTTTACAAATATACAGACATCAACACAGGTATATAAGAAACAAACACCATCGCCCCCAAAATTCAGGAAACTATGACACTAAATAAGAGACATAATAATTGTAAAACTGCAGGAATTGAATAATTCAATAAATGACAGTAAAAATGTAATACACAGCATAAAATTCAAAACTGATAAAAAATGATTATAACCTCTGAGAACTTGAAGTCATATCATTTGAATCTATAATTCTGAGGAGAAAAATGTTAAAGTAGGAAAATGTTTCATAAATACATAGATTATGGCATGCAAATAAATAAGATGATATTTGTATGATAGGAGTGCTATAGGAAAGGGACAGGGTTATATTAAGTTAAAGAATAGAGCAGGAGAGAAATAATAAAAGGTCTACAAATTAAATTAGTGAAATGTAATAATATATCTTTAACTATCAACTAGTATTTTGAATGTAAATAAATTATATTATCCAATTAAAATCTGAGTGTTTATAATTTTTAGAATAAAGACTGGATATACTTTATTTTGCCTTTAAAAACTAGCTTTAAAGATAGAAATAGACTGAAATGTAACAAATATAGTTAAATGGAAAGAAATATAGGACAGGGTTAACTTCTGTGAGATATGACATACTATGCATCAAAAGTAAACAAAATCAAGGAAATTATATTATGAATAAAAGAATAAGCTTTTGAGATAATATAATAGAATATATAGAAAGTATAAATATGTACATATCTACTACTAGACATCTAATTGAATTAAGTAAATATTAGAGATCTAAATGAAGAAATGGAGAGAAATGCAACAGCAGACTTCAATATCACATTTTAAATAGTGGATAGATCTTTAAGACAGGAAATCAATACAAAATTGAGTGTAAACAATATATTATACCAAATGATCCTCAATGACATATGCAAAACATCTCCTCCAATAGGAACAGAATGAATATTCTTCTCAACTATGAGGCATTCTCTAGGTAGGTCACATAAAAATCATCACACATTTTGAAAAAAATAATACAATTTTGTCATATCACAATTTTTTATTCTAATCGCAAAGGTTGAAA
>PVKC010001365.1:0-51320 GCA_004027635.1 Crocidura indochinensis | reverse complement strand
TATAATCTAAAGACATAAGACTTAGGTTACTCCTTAAACATTGAAGGCAAAGTACATTTTTATATATCCATGCACAAGTATATTAGTTTAATTTAACCTCAAAAGTTTCAGTGGTTTGTTTTTCTTAAGGGTTAGTCAGGGGAATAGAGTAAAAAACGGTGTTAGAGTGGCATTTGTTTGCATAGGCCCACCAAAATATTAGGGACCTGGAAAAAAAAGGGAAAAGAAAAAAACACCTTGGCCTAAATACAATGAGACCCTACCCCTGAGGATTCCCAGCACAAGATCACCTCTGGGCTCCAGGCAAAATAGTTTGTCCAATCCAAGTCGCCTGTATTGGCAATACACCTCCATTCCTCACATAGTCTCTGTTGTTGGTATCATGCTTCTGTACTAAAGATCCTGGAGAGACTCTTTGGGGTGCTGGGAATAAAACAACTGCTCGGTCTCATGCAAGGTAAGCACTGTATCTGATGAACTATTGCTCTGAACTCAGAAATGAGTATTTCTAACCATGTGCATACGTTTAAATACTCACGAGCAGCATGTTAATGTGCTATTTTATGAACATAATGAACTTCTAAATCTATTCCTGCCTTACTGTAAACCTCTCTTTTTAAATATAAAATTGTCAAAAATTATAAATATTTCAGTGAGTGCAATATTCACTGTGATTTAGAAAATCTGTTAGAGTTAACACCTTGAACGCTACAGTAATGGAAATTAAATTTTAGTTACCTGAGAAGTAAAATGTAGTTATTGCATTGAAAGAGCGCTTTTTTTATAATCTTTATTTAAATACCATAATTACAAACATGTTTGTAGTTGGTTTTCAGTGCAACCTTCCCGCCACCAATGCCTCCAACTCCTTCCTCCCCCACCTCCTTCCTGTATTCGAGACAGACATTCTATTTCGAAAGACATTGTTTTTAAAGAAAACAAAGGCAAAAACCAGCATCATGGATGGTTGAAAATACAGACACATTCTCAAAAGAACATAATTTCCTGGAGATTCAGATAGTTTTCGTATGCCTCTTTCTCTCTGGGGTCCAAATGTGCTCAGTTCCTGCCTTAGTGATTGGAAGGTCAAAAAAGTTTTGTTGCAAATAAGTTGAATTCAATAGAGGTAAAATACTATTTTATTAAGGTTTTTGAGCTTCCTTCAATTGTTCATTGATTTTCCTTTATAAGATAAATTTAATAAGATAGATATCCTGCCTCATCCACTATAAACTTGTTTTAAACCTCAATTGATGTTCTTTCGACCAGTAGAGGGCACTGTTGCATATTGATAGACGCTCCACTTGGCCATTCAAACATGAATATAACATTTTATGGGACAAAACACAACACATTATAGAACCAAAGTTTTGTGAGCCTTAATAACAACCAAGAGGAAATCCAAAGGAAAGAAAAGGGAGATGGATGGAAGCTACATTAATAAATATTTAAACTTGAGTTTGAATTCCTAAAAACCAATATTAGACACAAATCACCCAAATCAGTCTTGGAGCATTAATACACATTTGACAACCACAAAATAAACTCTTTCTAAGGAGATGTTTTCCCTATAACTGGTTTCTAACAGTAAGAAATTAGGAGATCATATTTGTTCAATTATAAATGAACTATCCTTGCTATTGTAAAGCTTTCTCTGAGATTTCTACCTCTCCTGAGAGGTCGCTCTTTCTTTGTTCTCGTTGGTGTTGTTTATCCATATGTTGCCCTTTGCTCCTGTTGCTATTTACATGTCATGGGCCCTACTGAAATGTGGTACTTATGAGATAAGAGTCTTCATCATTTTAGCAATTTTTGGCAATGTTCAATAAAGGCCTTCTGAAAAATGTTAACAATTGGATGCCAATTAAATGGAAAATGACATCAACAGAAAAAAATAAGTTTTTACAATTATGCTTTGAATGTTGGCAAAAGAATATCATATTAACTATAATAAAACAAATTCTATAAATACATAACTACACTTTTATCCAAATGACTCAAGAAGAAATAGATAAGTCATTTGCTTATCAAATCCTAGACTAATAAGTTTATGCATTGTTTCTTATTTAAGATTAAAATTTTTCCATTCTTTATTTTTTAAACTGTTCATTAAACTTAGGAATGATGAGGACTGAAGAGATAGTACAGTGGTTTAGATACTTAATTTGCATGCTGCAAAATCTGGTTTGATTCCTAATACCACATTTTATTCCCTGAGCATTGCCAGGATGAATTTTTGAACATAGAGCTAGGAATAAGCCTTGAACACTGCTGGGAGTTCCCCGCCTCCCAAACTGAAAGAAGTAGGAATGGTAAAGAAAAGAAATATAAACAAGAATACTAAAATTTGGGGCCCGGGAGATAGCATGGAGGTAAGGCGTTTGCCTTTCATGCAAAAGGTCATCGGTTCGAATCCCAGTGCCCCATATGGTCCCCCGTGCCTGCCAGGAGCAATTTCTGAGCATGGAGCCAGGAGTAACCCCTGAGCACTGCCGGGTGAGACCCAAAAAAACCACAAAAAAAAAAGAATACTAAAATTTATGTTTTAAAACAGTTAATATTTATCTTCATTGTTATTAAGACTCTACTGGTAAAATACACAAATATGCTATATAATATAGTGAATTTTCCAATTAATACTTAGTACTATAATAATACAAAGGGACAATTTGAAATTCTTATTGAATCTGTACATAAAAGATATGTACTCCATATGGAGATATATGAACTGTATGTCACTCTCTATATCTTTCTAAAAATCCAGCTTTATATAATAGCTATTCATCTGTGCAGAGCAACCATTTTTATAAGAACTTGCTGGAACTGCCAGCAAAGGAGTTCAATGGGCTGAATATATGCTTTGTATGCAGGAGATCAGGGTTTGATTCATAGATTACATGGGTCTCCTGGAAGTTGCCAGGAAGGTACCTAAACACAGAGTAGGTAAATAGTCCCTGAACACTGTAAGACCAAGAAAGTACATATGTTAAATAATGATTTTATATTAAATTTTAATAAATTTAAGCATATATTTCAATATTAGGATAATTTAAAATTTATTGCCTAGTTTCCTTCCATATGATTTATCTTTACTTCTGAGTCTCTATATTCTTTGATGAAAACTCTTGGAGAGATAAAGTATAAATCACTTTGGTTCCTTTAGGTAGTTATATACTTTCATTGCCAGAATGCCATGAAGAGTCATCCTGAAGAGTCTAATGTCACAAGAAATAAGCAATCCTGGCATCCCCAGGAACCAGATTCTTTGAGGGTTCACACAGCCCTCACGCTGATCCCAGGGAACCAGCATCTCAGAGATTCTCGCCTCATTTTTACTGGCTTTTCATTGCTAACATACAATTGAAAACTATGAAAATAGCCTCACTCAGAAAGTAGGATGTTTTACTCCTGGGTGTTACTACAAATGAAAGAATTCGCCAGTAGAAAGTACAAAAATATATCACTCAAATCTCTTAGAGTCTAGCATCAAGTGAGTAGTACAGTAACCACTCAGTCTGGACACAAAAACCATCAGTTTGGCTTGATTTAACTCTAGAGCATCTGCAGATTGAGGGGGTTGGCTACAGCCCCTTCTCATGGTTCTGCCAAAGCATACGTCTTGCCTTTTGCCATTTTTTGCTTGTTTTGGGGCTCTGTGCTCAGAAATCACTCCTGGCAGGCTTGGGGGACCATATGGCATGCTGGGAATCAAACCCTAGTGAGTCACAGGTTGGCCTCTGGCAAGACAAACACCCTACTCATGTGCTAGTGCTCCATACCTGGCATACCATTGTTATGATAGTTGTTAATGTAGTTATTTCTCTAACTGAACTCACCACTCTCTCTCTCTCCCTCTGACTTAGTTTCCGCAGCATAATAGTTTCCATGTCCAGGCATGTATAGGTAAACTTCATGATATAGTCCATTTTTTTTTCAGGTCCCTATAATGATCCAAACTAAAGAGACACTTTCTTTTTTGTTTGTTTGTTTGTTTGTTTTGGAGTCACACCAGGTAGCACTCAGGGGTTACTCCTGACTCTACACTCAAAAGTCGCTCCTGGCAGGCTCAGGGGAACCATATGGGATGCTGGGATTTGAACACTGTTCTTCTGCATACAAGGCAAACACCTTACCTCCATGCTATCTGTCCAGCCCCTAGGGAGACACTTTCAAGGAACTATATAATTTATCCCTAAATAATATTTATTAACCAAGGTACTTCGGTTTGGGCATCTTAGAAAAAAAGTTATTTTCTTTTATTATATCTGATTATAATGCGTTTAATGTAGAAGAGCTTATAATTAATTGGGAAGCAGAAAGATAAGAGAAAGCAGAAAGACTCATAGGTCTTATGGAGTGGAATTGTTTTTCACTTATAGAAATAAATGCATTCTAAAGTATATGTACAGAAGAGTAAAAAAAAAATAGAGCAAAAGCAGGGCATAACTGTAGAGAAAAGATGATCTCCAAAGATAACTCAAGCTAGAATCTTTTTGAATAATTGGAGAGTCAATGAAAGATTGAAAATTCCATGGAGAAATATAAAGTTTTCTGTTTTTCATTAGCTTGAATGAATAATACAGAACAAATTCCTTTATTTATCAGTTATCTGATTATTTTGTCCTAAATGACTAGAATATTTTATAAGTCTACACCATGAAATGCAGACATTTCAAAATCAATTTTGATTTCAAAATCAAATTTAGGTTTCATAATAAAAACCCAAAGTTATTTAAATTATTTAAAGATAATTAAATGATTTATTTTCCATCACTGTGACTGAAGTTATGACAATTTATTTAAAGACAAATATTTGATGAACATTTGAAATGTTTCAGGTAACTGAAATAAAGATTGTTGTCATTGTTGAAATAAGGGACTAGTTGGATTTATTTTAGCCATATACTTAGAACCCATTGACTTCTGTTTTATTTTGGCTAAATTTTAGAATTTTCGAAGCTAAATTTTAGAATTTTCTTCATTTTAAATAATTCTAAATATTCTTTTCATCTGAAGAAAAACCCATAATTTTACAATTTGAGCAATAGTTTCTTGAGCAATTTGAGCACAGTTTGTTTTCTCATTTTTCTTTTTGGGTCACATCCTGTGACACTCAGGGGTTACACCTGACTTGGCTTTGTGCTCAGAAATCGTTCCTGCTTGGGAGACCATATGGACTGCCAGTTTGTCCTAAGTCAGCCATGTGTTAGGTAAACACCCTACCACTGCGCCACTGGTCAGGCCCTTTTTTCTTAGATTAAAAGGAACTACACTTGACGTAATTAATGAAAGAACTTCAAAATCTGAATAACTATAAAGCTTAAGTATTTTGAGAATGGGTGACAATGTTGAAATTTACTTATGCTGCTAAGAAAACATTCAAAAGTTTAAACACAGCAAGAATTCTTTTTGTGTTTATCTAAAGGGACAATCTTAATACAGAGACATATTTAACTCACTCATTGTGCTTCTATTTTGACAATATAGATTGCTTAAAATTTTCTTCAACTTCTTAAATAGTCTCTGGTATTTGCAACAGTGGAAAATGATAGAAAATTGCCTTGAAATGGCTGTATTAATGTATGCAAATAATACAAAATGGATGTGCCTGTACAAGCGACCTTTTATCATATGCTGGAGGGGAGAGGAGGGGTATATAAAATATATACCTAGGCAACTGGCTTAAAAAAATAAACAACGGAATGAAAACCATCACAACTGAAACTATTATTTCCTAGTTTATTCTACAGCTCTGGCAGAATGTCTACTTTCTTACTGAGGAAAATCATTCAAGAAACTCAGGATTGTATGATCTTACTCACAGTATCTTTGACTCTCATAATTTAACCACAGTCTGACCATGATCTGTCAACTGGAGGCTTTAGCTTCGTTAGCTTCGATTCTTCAGGCTACTATGTATGGGTCAGAGGGAAAAACTATATTCTGCACACCTTTGGGTTTTTTAATCAGTGAAGCAACGAACTATGATCCAATAGAGAGGCACAGAAACATGAAAACTTTTAATTTTATGGTCTTTTTTTGCATTTCTTTGCATCAGCAAATGTTCTTATATTGGAATCTGCCAACTCATGTAACTTTTTAAACTAGATTATAAACTAAGGGGCAGACACTGCATGATACAGGTAGGGACATTAGTGTCAGCCCTTATCAGAGCCAGGGTTAAGCCTTGAGCATTTCTAGAAACAATCTGACTCCCGGTCACCCAAACTGTATCTGAAATAAAGATCTCCTTCTCTGTTCTGTAGCAAAATATTTCAGCTATGCTAATTTTGAGTTTTTTAATTTGTGGAGATGTAAGTACTTGAATTTTAGAGGCCATTTTCTATTTGGGGACTTCAAAGAATTATTTAAAAATAGAACTAATTATATATAAAGAGTGATTCAAAGTTATAAAAATCAATACCAGTTCTTTTCTATTATATATTTTTCTTGTCATATTTTTAGTTGTGATGTCTATGTAACAATAAATATATAAAATTTCATATATGCTGGAGTGGCTGAAATTATTTTCTTGATATGGCCAAGATTTCTATCTCTACTCCCATGTCCAGGATATTATTTAAAATATTTAATTTCATGTGGCATGGGAAACCACCAATAATAATAATAATAATGTATAATAACTACAAAACCACTTGACATTATCAATGTAAATCACCCAAATTATAGCCTGAATAGAGGCCCCCTCTATCATTTCCCAACAAGTTCTTTCCAGCATGAGGGCTGTTTTTAGTGGTGGTGGTTTTTGGTGGTCATAGCTTTGTTTTGCATTTGACATTGTTTATTTTTGTACTGGTCAAAATTCCAGTTAAAATTCCTATCCATTTGAGGATGATTGTTCCTGAGATAGCAAATGTCGGATCCAAGTTGATAAATGAACTAAAGAAGGACAAGCAAATGCCCAAGGAGATGCTGAGAATGTCAGCTCCTAGAACTGAGCTGGCTCCACAAGCCTATTGATGCTCTCCCTTGAGCATGCGTCTCACTTGCTCTTCTCTTATTTCATTGCTTGACTATATTCAGACTATAGAAGCCTGTTTTCTCGCCAATATGCAATTCTCCTTTTATTTCCCCTCATGTCTTTCTAAATGTTTCCATAAAATTTTTCTTGCTACTAGAATATAGATAGACATATTATATATGTATATATATATATACATATACATATATACAGATATATGTGATTAGAAATTTACTTAATTCTAGACAGGAAAAAGGGAGACTGCAGAGTATGGAAATCAAGTTAGAAAACAACGTTATTATCAAAACTCAAACACCGGGGCCCGGGAGATAGCATGGAGGTAAGGCGTTTGCCTTTCATACAAAAGGTCATCGGTTCGAATCCTGGTGCTCCATATGGTCCCCCGTGCCTACCAGGAGCAATTTCTGAGCATGGAGCCAGGAGTAACCCCTGAGCACTGCCGGGTGTGACCCTCTCCAAAAAAACTCAAACACCAAGAAAAATACTACTTAAAGTGATAGAAATCTCTCCAAATACATCAGAAGCTACACATTCATTGCTTCTTTGCTTTTGTTTAGTCTGTGGCATTGTATAGAAGACATTGTACATTGTATATTTCTTTGTTATTCAATTTTTATAGTAAAAATAAACATATTTAAGAATCATTTTCCCCAGAAAAGACAAATTTGGATTTCTTCATTTCTTGTTTATTTTCCCTCTGTTTTTCTAGCTGCCCCATACTTCATTGGTCTAAATGAGGGCTAAAATGTTTTGAGTGCTCATGGCTAAAACTTGATTTCAATAGTTTTAATTTAGTTAATATATTACAGGGATTTTTTTTGATAAGATGATACTTTTTAAAAAATTCTGAGGTGATATTGCTCTATAATAAGGCATAATTTATTATTTTAGAGTTAGTTCATTGTAAGACAAGATGTCAAATTTAAGGATTTCTTAGTGAGAGGTCATTTATCCATACAGGAAAATATAAATAGCAAACCCCAAACCAATATACTCATAGATGTGAAATTAAAACATAATGATAAGAATTTAGTAAATTTAGCAAGTTGCAAAAGAAGGCACTTAAAAATCAAATTGTGGTGTTTATTACATTGCTGGCAACATTAGTTCCTTAATTGTAATCTTGAACATTCTTAGAATACTACATCCTAAGAACCTCTGATTTTAAATGCATATTTTAACCTATATTATGCTGTCTAATGAACTAGTGATATATTTTTGTGTTAATATACTGAGTAGATTTTAAATAATGTTTAAGTTAAAACTTGATCTGTCTGAAAAATATGAAGAAAAATGTTCAGATATATTTTGTTGTAGGTATGCTGTAAGTTGTAGGCCTTAAGTATAAAGAAGTGGGTAATATAGTTTGAATGAATAAACCTCATATAGTTTCTTGCTAAACAAGGTACAGTAATTCTTTAATATAAACTGCCCTCAGTTTTAAGTAATCTTAATTAATTAAAAGAATTTTCAGTGATTTCTGTAAACAGAGAGGGAAAATTAAATAGATGAAATAACTTCATTTTACTTATCTAAAAATACTTAAAATATTATATATATATATATATATATATATATATATATATATATATATATGCCAGGGCTGAAGTAGTGATGGGGCAAATGGTAGGGAGTTTGCCTTGCAGGCACTAACCTAGGATGGAGCCCGGTTCAATTCAGGAGCAATTTCTGAGTACATAGCCAGTAGTAACCACTGAGCATCACCGGGTGTGGTCCAAAAAAAGAAAGAAAAATATATATGCCAGTAACTGGACTGATATTGTGCTTCTCTTTAGGGAAGGTGGTACGTGGACAATAAGGATTCTGTATACTGTAGGGTGCAGAAGGGGCAAAAAATACCCCAAAACCTGGGAATGAGGGCACATCAATCCCTGATTTACAAAGAAAGAGATGGGTAAATTTCATATCTAGAAGTAGAAATGTTGAAGTGGAACATTTGAAAGTCTCAAGAGAAGTCATTATGTCCATTTATTACTTCTCATATTTTCCATCTAAATATGTATTTCTCTGTGAGAACTGGACATTCTGTGGACGAGGAAAGATATTGCCATGTCCTCTCTGAGAGATCTGTTTTAAGTGTGAGACAAATGTCTCCATTTATAGTAAGAGGGTAGGTGAATAATCAGGTTCATTAGCTGAGGCCACCATGAGTTTTGTCTTGTCCAGTCGTACTATCAACTGTGATAGCCCAAATAGTTCAAATTGACTCTCTAACTGTATCCCCAGAAGCAGATGCTCCAGGCTAAAGATTGTTCACAAAAACTCTAATGAGCTGAAAAAGTATGAATATAAATTACACCTTATCTCTGATGCTTTGAGAGAAAATTTTTCAGATATTGTGTTTAGAAAGCTATTTTCCCAGTGATGACCCAAAATTCTCACACTTAATTTCATCTTTGAAAGTGAATATTTCTTCTGCCTCATAGGGAATAAGCTATATGGTATTTTTTAGAGTTTTACAATGAGCAGTCACTTTTTGGGAAAAATAATATATTTTAATTTTCTCCACTGATAGAAAATTCAACAGTCATTTAGCTATCAGGTAAAATAACTCACCTTTCATTTTCTAGTACTTCATTCACCTAAACTATTGTGTAGAGATATACCAATTTGCTATCAATACAAAATAGTTCTAATGGCTACAGTCAGACTGTGCAGTACAAGGAAATGGAAACAGCAATTTAGATATAAAGAAATTGGGTAAAAAGACTAAACCTACTAAATTATCTTCTCTACTCTCAAATAAATATTATATAGAAGTAAGATAAATATTAAATATAGTATGTTCAAATCTGTTATGCAGTTATAAACTCAGAATATTAGTATAAGAAGGGAATAGACCTAAAAAATCTATCGATTCAACAGAGATGGAGATCAAATTCTTTCTAGGAAACTTGAAAAAGATTTGCATTTTTCTGTGTTATGCAAAGCTGTTAAAATTGAGAGGATCAGGTGAGCTGTAGAGGAGGATTGAGTGTTCTGTGTAAGAATAGGGTGTGTGTGCTGAGAGAGAGGATTGAGTGCTAGGGAGATAAAATATTATATTCTCTTTGACACTCAAAGAGAGCTTCTATGGTAAACTGGTCAAGTTCTACTCAAAACATCCAGATCTGGAAACAATCCAAATGTGGTCTATCTTAACCATTTACGCATGCTATCCTTAGCTTGCCCTGTGTCTTAGCCTTATCCAGCCATGTCTCCACCTGTTACCTCTCCATGCTGGCAAAGTCCTTAATCCCTTCTTGCCCTTTAGGCAAAACCTTTTATTTATTTATTTATTTATTTATTGTGATTTTTTTGGGTCACACCTGGCAGTGCTCAGGGGTTACTCCTGGCTCCATGCTCAGAAATTGCTCCTGGAAGGCACGGGGGACCATATGGGGCACCGGGATTCGAACTGATGACCTTTTGCATGAAAGGCAAACGCCTTACCTCCATGCTATCTCCCAGGCCCCAGGCAAAACCTTTCATAACCTTCCAAAACCCCTCCCAGGAATGGGATGGTTTAGCAGGTAAAGTTACAAGTAGCAAGACCACAGCCAGGGATTGGCAGGGGTGGCCCTGCCCCACACACGGGATGTCCTTGCCCTTTCCATCAATGATGGGACCAGCTCTCTCTACAGCTCTAAATCAGGAGCTGCTTCTCTTTCTCCACAACCACTGTTTGCTCAGCTACCTCCCTACACCCCCAGTGAGTTTCTGTCTAGGCACCTTCATTGTTGGCAGAGAAACTACTGTTCTTAATATTGTAAACTACTGAATCTCAATCAAAAATTGTAAATAAATAAAAATGATTTAATGATTAAAAAAAGGAAATATCATGTCTGTTTAATTTGTGCTCTCTAGTTAACTAAATGCTGAACATTCTGAACAAATGTTCATTAGTGGAAATCAGTGTCTTCATGGCATAGTTAGAGATTTAACTGAGTTTGGCACAAAGGATAGCTAATATTTGAGATGTGTGGTGCCCTTCAGTACTCATTACAGTAGAGAGACAATAGTCATTACTGTATCTTTACCTAAACATTTCTTCAGAACACAGGTAGTTCCAATTATAGCAATTGACATGAATAGAAGTGATTTCTACATAGAGAGCTTTTCACTGAAAACATGGCTAGGGTGAGCTCGGCACTATTATTTCCTAGTCTGGCCACAGAACTTCATTTCAAGTGTAGACTACCAATATATCCTTGTAAGAGGATGTGTAGAAAACAGAACAAGAGACACGAAGAGTGAGAGATGGAAGGCAGGAGGGAGGAGAGAGAGATGCAGATGCAACTGCATCACCAAGAAAGTTCATTTTTGTTTCGCCATTTAGCATTTAGAAAGTTGTGCCTTTTTCCTCACTATCCTAATTAAGTAGTGCACAGGGTGAGCAGAGAGAAGTTCTATAATCTATGTCCATCAGGGCAGCATTTTCAAACTAAGGACATATATTTTAGGTCTGCCAATATAAACACTTAATGAAGGAAATTTGCTGAAATACTGAGCAAGACATATATGTGGTTTTTCCTACCTTCTGTGTACAAGATCAATAATGGCAATCAACTACTTGGAAAGATTGATCTTTACCATTGTGAAATTGAACAATGAGGCAAAAGAAGGAACAGAAGAATGAAAATAAAATCTCACTTCAAGTTTGGGAATTTCAGCCCCAACTCAACTTTTGCAGGGGCAGAGAAACCAGTCACCCTTAACAGCCCACACTGACCACATTTATTTCTTTCAGTCTTTTTGCGTCCCAAGTCTTCATATCTCAGTTCCAGTTGTCCCTAACCTTGTTTAAGAGAACAATGCCACTGAGTTCATCTGCAGCTCCCTTACTCTGCTGGCTTTGCTGGTCACAGGTTTAGAAATGTCAGCACTCTGTCTTTTTGAGGAGTTAGTTGAAGAGTGTCTGATGCTCATGTGTCCTGGGGTAAGGAGGACAGTTGGATATGAGCAGCACGACTCCCGTCGATCACTTTGGTTCCAAATGGTAATTAAAGGAGTTTAATTGCTCTGGCCTATAAGTGCCATGTCGGTAATCACACGCCACTTTCATCAACTAAGAGGTCTTTTTTTTTTTGTTTTGGTTTTTGGGTCACACCCGGCAGTGCTCAGGGGTTACTCCTGGCTCCATGCTCAGAAGTTGCTCCTGGCAGGCACGGGGGACCATATGGGGCACCGGGATTCGAACCGATGACCTTTTGCATGAAAGGCAAACGCCTTACCTCCATGCTATCTCCTGGGCCCCTAAGAGGTCTTTTTAAGAGCCTAAGTGGCACTACTCCAGCAGCTACCTTTGTATTGCAGTGCAGACAATTTTAGAGGTGAAAACATTCATGTTATGCACAAGCTCTGATTCAAGTACCAAAGTCAGGATAAAAGTGTTTTTACCTGTATGTTTTGGTTTAAATTTTATTTGACATTCACCATTGCCTCACTCACCAAGGCTCAATGTGCGTGAGTAAGAGAAAGAAGTGATAGTACAAGAAAGGATCTGTTACAGTGGAATATTTAATATTATATATTATTAAACTATAACTTTGATATTTACCTGGCCTTAGGGAAGAATCTCTTAAATTTTCATTGACTTACTTAAATGAATTATCCCTATAGTCTGAAAGCTATTTATACCTTAATTTGTGGTCTTATAAATTGCTAATAAATGAGCTTGACTTTTGTAGGGGAGGCTTAGTATTAGAACCCCTGAGCAGATATTAATGTACAGAATCCCTCCCTCACAATAAAAGCCTGAGGGACTCACTATTGTGCATAATGGGGTGGCACATATAGGATGTCCATTTTCCAATAATATGTGTGCCTTTTACACTTGACCAAGTGACCTTACATGTAAACCACACAATTCACCTTCATAGTCAAGAACACCTAGATTTAGAGAGGTTAAGAACCTCACATAGGAACACACAGTTTTCAAGGGATCGATATTCAGAGTGAGAAAAGTATTCCTCTGTTATATCACTGCATATACTCTCTCTAAAAATCTTTCAATTTAATGAGGAAGATAGATAGCCGCATTATATATCCTAATATCTGAACACAAGATCCTTCATTTTTAATACCAAGATAAATCTATCTAATGGATTTGTCAGGAAGCTTAAATTTAAAAATGTCTATGAAGACAACAATTTCTATTTGTTACATTGCATAAGACACAGGACTAGAAAATGCCATTTTTCAGGCATACATTTCTACTATAATTGGGATGCTTCATTATTCCTTCAAAATGAGGAAACTCTTCTGTCACTATTCTTGAAGAAAGCTTTGCATTTCCCTCTCTTTTTTATTATATCTCAGTGAAGAACTTGAAGACACATGGTATAAACTGAGTTTTGATCTGTGCTCTAGAAGAAACAGTGAGTAAATTCTTATGCCAGACTGTTTCCTACAGGCAGAATCTCTGATTCTGGTTGGGCCCCAAACCAGCCAAGGGTTTAACATATGAATAGGAGTGACCAGCTCAAGGTTTGACACATTGACTGGGAGTGACCAGACCCGGGTCTGACACACTGATTGGGAAAATACCCAACACAGCTTCCCATAATGATTCACATGGGCAAAATCACTTAGATGATAGTATCCAGAACTATTATTTTTAAGGCCAT
Organism: Crocidura indochinensis; assembly: GCA_004027635.1. Taxonomy (NCBI): domain Eukaryota; kingdom Metazoa; phylum Chordata; class Mammalia; order Eulipotyphla; family Soricidae; genus Crocidura; species Crocidura indochinensis. The sequence continues at coordinate 37,688 of PVKC010001365.1, read as the reverse complement.
GAACTGACATAAAAGGAACACTAGAAAGAAGTAAAAAAATTCTAGATTTTACTCTAAATTTTATATTTTAACATTTTTGACCTGATATTGGATCTTATGCAAGTCAATACATCTTTGGAAATTATTATTTATAAAAATAAATTAAAATAAATATAAAATACCATTTAAAATTATAGAAAAATTATTATATATTTTAAAATATATAAATTTTATTCTATTTTACTATGTAAAATATAAAAATTGATTAAAAATAAAATTATAAATAATATCCTTGGCATTTTAGACTTAGAAAATAATCCAGAAAAATTCTTCCTTTCTATATGATCCATTTGGAACTGTCAAACAAATTGTATGGAATAAAACAAAAAACTTTGAGTACTGAATTAAGACTTCTTGATTTCCATGACTGCTCTATGCTAACTGTAGTAACCTATTATAAAACAAGTGCACATTAAATTAGTAGACTCTAATATACCTCAGATTTGTGAATGTTCTAGATTACACAAAACAACTGTACAACTTCCATAGCCATTAGGATGGGCAGCATTGCCAAAGTAACACAGTTTAAAGAGGCTGGTTTCTGCTCTGGGACTTGCAGCCTCCATACTGTCTTTACCATTAATTCTACTTGTTTACATTTCATTTTCCTTACCTATTGACCACAAAAAGAACCATATTTCATATGTTCATACACTGTTGCAGCCAGAGTGGAGAAGACCCCGAGGAGAAAGCAAAACTGAAATGGTTCAGCCTTGCCAGGCATATATCTTTTTTTTTTTACAAAATCCAATTAACAGCATATATAAAACAGTATAGAAGCAAAATACAACAGCTCAATGTAATAGAAATCAAATACTTAGACTGCATTTTGGTATAGATGACCTAACGGAATTCTAACTTAATGAAATCTTGGAAATGGAGTAGTACAAGAAAGAAAGCTTTTGGAGGTTTTGTTTTTAGCTATAAATCAAACCTTCAAAGCAAATATCCTACTAGATTAGATTTAGAATAAATTTCTCACCTTGGTGGCTAAGTTCATTGAACAAGATATGGGTCAATTAAAAGAACAGGTAAAAGTATAAGAAGAGTTGGTGGCATTTGTTTGTGAGCTGCCAATATGAATAGCTGTGAACCTATGTGTAAACTTGATTTTTCCAAATTAAACTCTGGTGAAGCAGTTTACTTATAAATTTCAAGCATGCTAATGCAGTCTGTATTACTTTAAGATATATGAAGTAAGCCAAAATCAGAAGCTTTTCATGATAACGGGAAGCTTTGTGTTGAGTTTTCAACATGGAAAAAAAATTATTAGCCATTGACTCAGAAAAATACAATGTGGCAACTACCCGGAAGAAATACATTACTCTGACATTTAATGTTAACTTAAAAATTATAAAGACAATAGTAATTTTGTTTTTTTTGTTTGTTTGTTTGTTTTGGGGCCACACTCAGTGATGCTCAGGGGTTACTTCTGGTTATGTGCTCAGAAATTTCTCCTGGTGTAGGGGACCATAGGGGATGCCAGGGGATCGAACCATGTTCATCACAGGTTAGCTTGTGCAATGCAAACGCCCTACTCCTTACACTACTGCTCCAGCCCCTGAAAATTGTAATTTTAATTAAGTTTTTGGACTGCTACAAAACTGCTGTAATTGTTCAGAATATGCTAGTGAGAATTCCAGCAATAATTTATTTTATGTGATAGTATTACTTGCTTATTCACTTCTGTGAATGTTTCTGCCCGGATGTGAAGGGGACCTACTAACTCAGTTGAAGGTTTCTAAAGCAAAAGTTGAGAATTCTAGGATTTCTCCTCTGTCTGCAACAAGGAAGCTGTGACTCAACTTTCAGGCTGCTGTCTTGCTACATTTACAACATAAACAATAGCCTGCAGATTTAGCTTTTAGGATATATATATTACATATATTTATATATGAAAAGAAATATATTTTATGATATACTATATAGAGAGAAATATATTTAATAACTTACATTTAGATATTTATATATATTCTATCCATTCATGTGTTTTATGAAAATTATATAAATACTCTCCTATAAAAACCCACCAATTTTGTATCTATGGAGAACCCTTACACTATGTCCTTATATCTCCAAATCTATCCAACTGTAACTTATTATAATATTACTATTATTTTTTTGCTTTTGAGGACACATCCAGTGATGCTCAGGGGTTATTTTTGGCTCTGCGTTCTGAAATCGCTTCTGGTTCGGGGGACCAGATGGGACCCTGGGCATCAAACTTAGGTCTGTCCTGGTTCGGCCATGTGCAAGGCAAACATCATATAGCTGTGCTATTGCTCCAGCACTTAAACTGTAATTTCTTTTGGATATCTGTGGAACGAAGTGAAAAATAAGTTAAGAGGTAATATAGAAAGAGAACATACCTAAATATTTTAGCCATACTCTATCATAATTCCAAATATGATGTCCTAGTATAGGAGTAAACATCAAATTCAAGCTAGAAAGAGGAATTGGTAAAAGGGAAAATCCCAGGAAGCAAAGAGTGGTGCAGGGGAGGAGTGGTGCAGAGTGGTGGGTGGCTGGGACCTGTCACTTCATGTCTTTGGGTATCCAGGAAGGGAAGCACAGAACCCCATTGGACAGGTAAGCTTCAGGAGGGATCACCAGGTACTTTCGGATCATGACCCTGACATCCACATTTCCACATTACATGTTTTCACACTTGCTGTGGTATCTGTCCATCACCTGCCCTAACCTACTGCCTCCCTGCAGCAAGCCCAGCCTATGCAGGTTCTGTAGCGTCTGTGAAGTGGACATGCTTATACACCCAGAGAGAGAAATCTCTGGGAGTCAAATATGAACAAGTACAGAATAAAATAAAATTCAAACATATGGAAGGAAATGAGAAAATATGTGTTTCTGTTCATGTCTTGGCATATCCAGAACACACACAAGTGTGTCAGCTCCATTAGTTTAACTTCAAGAATGAAAAAAAAATAAGTTGCCCCATTCCACTTCTGTTCGTTTGATTTTCTTAAACTAGGAGCTAAAGCCTTAATTATAAGGTCCACCTTTTATTGATCATGTAGCATGGGTGATCAGAAAGAGGATTATCACAAGCTGCTTTTCCTAAAGAGTCGTTCTGGCTGGTTAATATGCAAAAGAAATTTATCTCTGACAATTTAGAGGACTAGAAGTTAGAGATCACAGCCCAGCCAAGCAGCCAAGTGCTGTCTTCAGTGGCAAGAACTTCTTAAATCTTGACATGGCCCAGGTGATAGAGGTGATAGAAAACAGTGAGACCTCTCTCTTCTCTTCTCTATCTCCCTTCCCTCTCACCCCTCAAGTGCCCTCTACCTTGCCTTGGGCTCAATCCCTAGCATGACAGGTACTCTCTGCACCACTGAAACCCAAACCAAAGGAATTCCTGCCTCCTTAAGGCTATTACATTAATGATTAGTATTGCAATATATTTTGGTGGTACACAGCTTTCAGACTGGGACAAAGGATTAATTCTTTCAATATAATAAGTTGATGTGTAAACTTTCTTTTCTTATGTTTTTACTGCTCTTTATCTCTCATTCCTATAGCCCTTTGGAGAAGGATAAACTTCAGTTATTATATTTCATACATAAATAAGTCTAGTTAACAGAAAACTATGCTTCATGTTCCTGACTTCTTTCATTGCTTTATGACTGTAATTATTCTCTCAAGGACATAAAATATGAAAAATTGTCTTGTCTTCAAATTTTAGAAATAATCATAGTATTTCAAACAATTGGGGTCTTGGTAATATACTTGTCACCAAGTGTGGGTAAATTCATAAGGGAAATAGCATTTGCCAAATGCTTAAAATATAAAGATCAATATATTTTAACCTACAGACAACACACCAAGGTTATGGTCACATTTAATAACCTAGTCGCTATGACTGCTGAAACTTTAAACATCTCCTGTCGTAATGCTGCCACTGTAACTGTCTATAGATGGTTAATGTGCGCTATGTGTCTGTACTATATGACAGCAAAACTTATGGATCTCTAGAAAAGTTCTTTGAACAGAAGTAACACTGAAGCCAAAACCACACAATCCTAACTTGGCAAACAGAGGCAGACTGGGCAGTCCTGTTGCAGGGTTTTGGGGGAGTGTCCTGTGATGCAAAGCCCCCCATCTTTTTGTCTCCTCCTTTTCAGTCATAAGGTACATGCCCGGATCAATGGGAATCCTAGAATCCCTTAGTAAAAGATGCTTTGTTTATTGATTCATTCCAAAGAAATGAATATTATATTGTATAGATCTTCCAGTATTATTTTTCCAATTTTTGTTTAAAATAATATGTCAATGTGAGATATAAAATATTTCCCCCTCCCTTTCCCTTTTCACTTTTTGAAAGTGAAATTTCATGCAACCACTCATGCTGTCCCTACTATGTGCTTCTCATCAATTTACCTAATATATAAGAATACTTATAAAAAATACACATGCAAATGTATACACATATATTATGTAGCCATACAAAATGTATATAATATAGTAAACATATGTATGCTAATAATTAAAGACATCACAATCTTCTCATTTTTTAAAGCTATTACATATATACTGATAAAGGAACTGATTGAATTTTCTAAAAGAGGTATCTTTTAAGCTTTAGGATAATTACATGAACTCCCAAATTTAAAATTTTTAAATATATCTTTGAAATCAATGGAGGTAAATACTCATGAGTACATGAGGAGAGTTAAAATATATATAGGGGATAACTATAATGACAGTGAAGTCTAAATATGACTAAGCAACAGAGAAGTTGGTAGAGCTCAAAATCAAAAGTTTTATAGACTTTAGGAACCTAAAAATGTTTAAACTATTAATCTTTCATCTATCATTAATCTTTCATCTATCTTTATTATACTTGAATCTAGTAAGGCACACAAATACTTTCACACACATTTTATTATTCATTCTCATGTGTATCAAGGGTTCTAATTAGTGTAGACTCTAATAATTTTTCTCATAACAGAAGGCCACTTCTGACATGTTTTGAACAAAGCTGCAACTTGTTAATGAAATTTCCCCCACAAATCTAAAATTTTCTAGCTGATGAGCTAGATTCAAATGTCTTTAGTCAAATTTCCGACTCAAAGCTCTTTGCTACTGACTCTTACTAGACTCTAAAGCTTGATCTCTTATCTTCCTTAGCTAAGCATAATTTCTACATGAGAGGTTATGCATACATGTGTGCACCTGTGTGCATGTGTCTAATGAGTAGTAGTGGATTTTTTTCTTTCTTTTTTTTTGGGGGGGGGTCATACCCAGCAGCTCTCAGTGGTGACTCCTGGCTCTACGCTCAGAAATCATTCCTGGCAGGCTCAGGGGACCATAAAGGATGCCGGGATTCAAACCATCGTCCTTCTGCATGCAAGGCAAATGCCTTACCTTCATGCTATGTCTCCAGCCCCCTGGATTTTCCTTTTTAGACAAAAAACAAATTGCAGGAGTAAAAATGTGAGAACTTCTGAAACTTGAGAACATTTTTCAGGGGGTCAAAATGAGACTTAATATGATGACTATGCCTACTCATAGACATCAACTTGAATTCACAAGTTTCTAAGGTTTCTCATTTTGGCATCAGTGATAGAAAACTTTGTAATTACATTGGTCTATTGAAGATAGTTCTGGGAAGAATTCAAGAACTGGATGCTTATTTGGCAATTTTAATAGGCCAAGAAGGTCTGACAGCCAGTGTTAACATCCTTTGGACCTTACTATTAGATACAGTTGACATCAGCCTAGATGGATATTGAGAACTGGGGATATAAATCATCTGAACTTAGAAGACAATTTACATTTAATTTTATTAATGAATTTGAATATCTTAAGATTTATTACTAGAGGTCAGAGAGATATCCCAGTGGTTAGGTGCTTGCCTTATACTTGCTGGTCCATGTTTGATACCTGGAACCACACATGGTACCACACTCAAGCCCCATCAGTTGTTATCCCTGAGCACAAGAGTCAGCTCTAAGCACTACCTGGTGTGACACAAAAACAAATACACCCCATGACTAAAATATTCCATTAGAACTTTTATGTTATTTGGCAAATGGGAGGGTTGGGGGGCTACACCTAGCTGTGCTCAGGGCTAGTCATGGCTTTTTACTCAGGGATCACTCCAGTTAGGATTAGGCATAAGTATGTGTTGTGATTTATGAGTTAAAACTTAGGCATAAGTATGTAACAACACATGTGTTCCCAGGAATTGAAGTCAGGTCAGTTGTATGCAAGGGAAGTGTCCTACCAACTAAACTCTCTTTTCAGGTCACATTGATTACATGTTGAAATTATATTTGGGCCACATAGGTTTAATTAAAGTAAGCTATTTTTATATGCTTATGTTTTATTATTTTATTATTTATTGGAGATGTTTATTGGAGGTAGTTGGGTCATACATGATTGTACTCAGGATTTAATCCTGGCTCTGTGCTCAGAAATCACTTCCAGCACTGCATAGAGGACCTTTTTTGGGGGGTAGAAATTGAACCTGCTCTGACATGCAAAACAAGTACTTTGTCTGCTGCACTATCTCTGTAGCCTCATGTTCATTATTTTTAATAAAATCGCTAAAATATTCACAATGTTGTATTTGTTTTTGAAAAGTAATGTGTTAGAAATGTTCTCAGCATCTGAGACGTAAGTAGAGAACAAATGTGAGCAAAACACCTCAAAGATCTGTGTTTTATTTAACTGTCCTGATCTGAGACTTAAAAGATCTCATGAGGCAGGAAAACCTTTAAGGCAGAGTTCTGCTGCTCTTGTATATCAGTGAATTCACAACCAAGTTTTGGAACAAATGAGGCTGTCTTCCTGTCCATTGATTAATAATGTAGGTTTCATCAATGGACAAAAAAGAAATAAAATCTGATTAAATATATAAAATGGCTTCATGTCTATGTGATAACTTTGCTAACTTCATTTCATTTATAAAATATTTAAGTATTTTTTAACAAGCATCAATGATGGCCTTGGCATACAAGTCTTAATGCATAAGGTGCATCAAAACAAATATGTAGATTAATGCATTAGGTCTCAGTCTGCTTTTGGGCCTGAATATTCACAGGGAAACTACCCAAACAGAAATAGAAAGACCTGGGAGCACCTTGGTAGCAGGAAGTTCGTGGCAACTGCAGTGCTGGCAGGGTGGGTTTGGTGTCTCATCACTTGCTACAGAGGAATAGGCAAGGTTTAGGTAGAGGCAGAAGCAAACTGAAGATACAGCTGGGGAGCCTCTAGTAGGTCTCCCAAGTACAAAGAGGTATGCATGTTACTTGTAACTTGGAAACATTTACTCTTATTAACTATAGTCAGCTAATGGCAGTTGTCACTATTTCTTTTATGCTTTGCTAGGAGAAAAATCATGATCAAGACCTGCATTGTGATGGCTTTTTCAGGGGACAGTTTATTACCATTGCTTATCCCAGAATGTCACTTCAGTTCTTTTCTAATGTCAGCTAAGTGTGGACAAGATCTTTGAACACTGCCCCATGCACAGTAGGTGAATGCATGAATGTCAGATGTTGGCAGCTGAAATCTCTTTATATCATAACCTAATGGATTAGAAAGCTTTTAAAGTGACTGTTAAGTAGTAATCTTTTTTTTTTTTTATTTCAACAAAACATAGGATCAGGAATTGTCGGTTCTCAGGAGGATGCAGAGTGACAAGTCAGTATAATAAACAAGGTATAGAGGAAGGCATTCTCCTTGGCTGAGAACCATCAAAGACTTGTAGAACTAAAGACTCTTTAAATTATCCGGTGATGTTAATTGTTAAATAGGTACCACTATAGCATCTTACATTTTCTTAAAGAGTCACCTGATATATAATATTTCTTCAGTAATCACAGAAATAATTGGTTGAAGTGGCCTTTTCATCACTACTGCCATCATCTTTATTCTGTTTCTAAAGATTCTTCAAGTTACCTTTTGATAGATTCCCAATCAGCAATATGGGGGTCGATCAAATAAAGGAGACAGAAATACCCAAAATGAGACCTCTTACTGTCATGCTAGGAACATATTTCATCAAATGAGTTACTGTACTGGTCTCTCGAATTTTCTCTTCTTTCTCAATCTTAACATAATCCTTACATAAAGTCAATCCTGCATAATCCTCATACCATCCTCATGATCTTCCTAAAACTTTTAAAATCGTACGCCTTTTATACTGTTTCACTGACATCACTTTTCAAAGATCAAATATCTAACTTTTTAGCTGACAATGAAAGTACAATGCCCCTGATCCCCTGAGCACTTCACCTGAAGTGATTTTTCCCATTCTACGAGTTAGCTCCATTCTGACCTTTATTCCAGTTCAATCTACATGATCGTTTGACTTCAAACTTAGTTTTAGAGCAGGGTCTCTACTCTGATTCTGTACTGTCTTGTTTTCTTGTTTAGCTTTCTAGTTTATACTGTTTTGTCCCTGCAACCCATCATTGTCAATAACTGAGAAGTTCAATATCATTTTTATTACCCTCGCTCCCACAGAGTTTATTCTTCGGTCCTTGCTACAACTTCCTTATGAATTTTAGAATTCCACACAAATCTTAGTAGCATTTGTTCTGATTCATGTAGAATCTTTGAAACTTTGACAGGGATTTCACCTAGTCTATATACTGGCTGAAATAGTAAGTAGTAATTTTTTTTTTAATTCTACCTGTTGGAGCTTGGAGCTTACTCTTAGCTCTGTGCTCAGGGATCACTCCTGACAGGATTCTGGGGAACCATATGGTATTCTGGGGACTGAATTTGGCTCAGCCATATGCAAGGCAAAAAGTCCTTTCCACTGTATTATCACTCTGGCACCAAGAATGTCCATTTTGACACTATTACTTCTGCCTAAACTATGAACATGGAATATATTTTGTTCATTCTTTGGTGTCTTCTATATTTCCTTCAAGTGATAGGTTTATTTCACTGTTTGCAATCAAGTTTCCTTCCTGCCCATATTCCAGAATGCAATCTTTAAAATGTTTCTCATTTATTTGCCATATCTATGATTAATCTCATTTTCTTTAAGATCACATAAAATACATGTTTTATGGTCACCCTCTCACATACACATTTTCATTAAAGTTATAAAAGTGTTTTTCCTTAGCACACCCGAGGAGGTGCCCCATGGCAGGTTGGGATTACTTCCAAAGAGCAAGGGATTTGGTTTATTAACCCACACTGCCCCCATAACAAGCTATACTATTCCATAAGCGCCACCTCTGGATGTCACTTAGCATTCCCCAGGTAGAATACTAAGGACAAGTGCTGCTGGGCCAAGTGCCGTTTTTATTCTTTGCTGCCTGAGGTGAATCTTGATGATTTTTTCCAACTCCTCAGATCTCAATTTTTATTTATTCTTCAGCTTCACTTCAACAGGACTTCTATAATCCCCAAAGAAACTGTATCCACTTTTTGATCTCAGTAATTTCAACATCTTGTCTCACTCTGCATTAGAATCAGCCTTTTCCTCTACTTCTTCTGTGACTTGCTCAGAAAAGCAAATCTCTGACCAGAGGCCTGATATATGATCAGAGATAAGACCAGAAGTCCAGATACTTCTACTCTCCTTCACAATGAGGCAATTACTGAAAGAAGAATATGCCTTTGGGCAGTTTATAGTCCTTTTTCTGGGTGAGAGAGAAAGCACAAAATGCATGGTACTTGCCTTGCCTGACCAAGTTTGATCCCCACTACCCCATAGTAATCCTATTTCACTACTCCGTATCTTGTGAGAACTAAGTTCTGTGGGCTCCAAACAAATAAATATGTATAAACACCCATTTCCTGAAAAATGGACTCAGATCTAGAAAATGTCAATTAATGTGCATATTTTAGTCACTAACTACTAAAACAAGTGGCTATATCTTAGTTACCAATTTAATGGTTTTTAGAACACAGTACATTAATAAACCCTCGATTTAATAGTATTTCATTAGTTTGAGTTCTAAAATATTTTTAGTCCTTAAAAACCCTTTAGGAGCTAGAGAGGTAGTATTGAGGTTAAAATTTTGTTTGCAAGCAAATATCTCTGGTCTGACTTTTCCTTAATGTGGTTCTGAGTACAATCATGAGTGATCTTTAAGAACAGAACAGAAAAAGGCCTAAGAAAGTAGAGTATGGCTCAAAAATCCCAACATACAATGCATTGGGCATATATGGAAAAGTGAAAACATGATTTTTTTATATATTAATTTAGGGTTTTATACTTAATTTTTTTTCGCAGCCATACCTGGTGATGCCAGTTATTTCTGGCTCTGTGCTGAGGAAGGAAGGGACTGACAAGGCTATATGGGGTGATACAAATTCTTTCTGTTTCTTTCAGTGCTTTGTTGTTCTTTATTTGTTTGGGGGTCACACCCAGCAATGCTCAGGGCTTACTCCTGACTCTGCACCTAGGAAATATTCCTGACAGTTCTGGGGGAAATCATATGGAATGCCAGGCGTGAAACAACGTCTTCAGCATACAACGCAAATGCCCTCTTTGCAGTACTGTCACTTCTGTTCCACTTTAGTTAATATTTACATTGAGTCATTAATTATTCCACTTTGGAGAACCATAATCATCAACTACAAAATAGCTTTAGATTCTGTATCTGTATTGGGATATTTTTATTGGAGAATGTCCCTCTAATGATCAACCTCCACTGTGTTTCTCTTTCTTTCATTTAAAGACATTCTCCCTGTCTCTCTCTCACTGTTGCTAACGATGATGTGTCTGGGGATGGCACCCTTGGCTGAAGCACTTGTTTCTTCGGTACCAAGGAGACTGGGAGCAGTGGCTGGGCTTGCAGCAGTCATTAGATGGTCCTGTTCAGCCCTCATTGTTGGAAAATAGGTGCTCTGCTGCTGGGTGACATCCAGACCCCACACTGAGGTTCTTAGGATACAGAAATCTATGTTTCGAGATATTTGGAAATGTATTTTCTCCTGAAATAATCTCACTCCTTTCCCAAAATTTTAACCCATTGAGAATTTGCTTTAGTTTGTTTGGATGTTGAAAGGACCCCAACCAGTGGGATCCTGTCCTTACTTTTAGTTTTTAAAGATAACATGGGGAAAGATTATAAGAAACAATTTCCATATCAAAAAATTGTTGGCTCTGGCACACCCAATGGGTAGACTAGGCCAGGATATAACACCCAGATTGCTTCTCTCTCATTATACTGTGCTGGGAAGCTTGGGAAGGAATAGGAACCCATTCTTCCATCTACCCTCCTCAGACAGTACTCACAAGAGTCAACTTAGTGGTAGGGACAGAGTTAAAAAGAAGAAGCTTGGGGGCTGGAGAGATAGCATGGAGGTAAAGCATTTGCCTTTCATGCAGAAGGACGGTGGTTCGAATCCCGGCATCCCCTATGGTCCCCCGAGCCTGCCAGGGGCAATTTCTGAGAATAAAGCCAGGAGTAACCCCTGAGCACTGCTGGGTGTGACCCAAAAATCAAAAAATAAAAAAAATTAAAAAAAAAGAAGAAGAAGCTTGATGTGTCACTAGCCTCATAACCCAGTGGAAATACAGTATGAGAGAAATGAACACTTGCATACAACTGCAATGAGCACTGGGTTCTGGCCTCCTGGTGTGATGTGTATCTTTAAAAAGACAAATAAGAGGATTGGGACAACACCTCTCAATTTAAAAGGCCTGGTCTGAACACTTCCATAAGAAGGCCTAGTCCTCATGGCATCCATACAGGGTCACCACATTCATACAGGAGGTCTGGTCCTCACTACATCAATACGGGGGCCTAGTTTTTACAGCATTCATTCAAGAGCCCTGGTCACCCAAATCTAAAGCATATGTTGTTTATGTTTAATAAATCTTATATAAACCTAGTTGTTATTTTAAAAAAGGTTAAAAGGTAGACAGATGTCCCTAGTGACCAAACACTACTAAGCAGGAAGCCCAAGAGGCACCCAGAGATCTTGCTTGAAAAGTTGCAGGCATTTGTCTATCAAAGGGAATATTGTCATTTTAGTCATGAGCTAAGAGTTACTGTCAATTTTTAATAAATGTAATCATGCCCTCTTTATTATTATAAGAAATTAAGGAGAGAAAAAGTTGTAAAGCAAAAAAGTAAAAATACCATGTACTTGTAATCTTTATAGGATACACTTGCTTTCAGTTAAAGGACTACCCACAGCACAGTATCACACAATTAGTTTCAAAAACTAAAACTTAAAAGGGAGGAAAGGTAAATGCTTTTAGTGACATGCTAAAAATATCGCATTATGAGGACAATATTAAAATGAATTTTGTGCATGCTCTCTTTGAAAAGGATGTGTCAAAATTAGAGTTTTTTTTAACCTTCTTAGAAAGTTTAATTCTGACCCAATTTTACTTTCCTTTTGCTTTTTCCTCCTTGTAATTCTAACAAGATATCTCAAACAAATCTCAGTGCTTCTCAGGCCAGGTGGAGAAGGATATGGCAAAGGTTTTTGTTGATACTCCTCACTCAAAATGAAGAAAGGCAAGTTTCATGCCATTTAAAGTTGGTATTATGCAACTAGAAATTGTGTATTAAGTCTCTTTGCTGGATCAATCTGAAATGTACAAGAGATTACAGTTTATTTGTACATGATTAGAGTTTCTACTTTACCTTCAAAGCATACTTTACAAAATTTTGCTAGTTTGCAAGAGCATGCAATCTTTTAGCACTTGATATACAATGCAAATTCTATCTTATTTCAACACAATTAGCATTAATGAGCCCTCTATGATCTCTCCTAATAGGCAACATATATAAAGCTTGTAATTAGAATGACCTACTTTTGTCAACTAAATAGCCAGACAAGCTACAACAAGATGACATCTAGTTTCCTTCATACTTATTTTATATTTTAAGATATTTCTGCTCATACAGAATTTATTAATTTATGAATACAGCACTTACTAAGCACTAGCTGAAAGACAGCAGTTCTCTGTGGTAAGTGTAAGTCATGTACATGACACCAACCAGGTTCAAATCCCAGTTAAATAACTGAGACTTTGACAAGTTATTTCCCCTTAATTTCTAGTCTGACAATTGGGACAATGGTAGTTCCTGTCAGAGTTGTGAAGATTAGAATGACTAACATGTGAAAAATGACTCAGAATAATGTTCAGCAATAAATCCTCAAAGGGTGTTAAATTAAAAAAATGATTCAATACTACAAAAAAGTGATGATTTTCTTAGCTACTTGGTAGGACCGGAGACCTAGATGATATGTATGTCTTTCTATGTTTCATAATTTAAATAGCTGCTCTAACAAAACAAAAATATAAGTAAAAAATAGAGCCAGAAAGAGAGTTCAAATGATGAGTGAATATTCTGCAAATGAAAAAACTGGATTCAATATCCAGTACCATATGATCCCTTAACATAGCCAAGTATGACCCTTCCTGAGCATAAGTCAGGAGTAGCTTTCAGCACTGCCAAGACTGATTCAAAGAACTTCCCAAGATGAAAGAATAAACATGTGTTCTATGATAGAAGATGACATGGATCAGAGTTAAAAATGGGAGGATTTTCAGAAATTTAAAATGACTTCTGAAGATCATTTCTTAGCATGAACAAATAGTCATCCACTTCAAGAATTAAAGGAACTGCTTTAGTCATGTTTGGCTTTTCAGGCTGAGATAATTAGGTGGTCCTTATTCTAGAAACATCCCAGCTACCCTGACTGCTGTTAAGACTGAACTGGAGCAGAATAACCAAATACATTTTCTAGCTATATTCTTCTTTTTTTTCCTTTGGTTATTGGGTCACACCCGGCAGTGCTCAGGGGTTACTCCTGGCTCTCTGCTCAGAAAATCGCTCCTGGCAGGCACCGGGAACCATAAAGGATGCCAAGATTTGAACCACCATCCTTCTGCATGCAAGGCAAACGCCTTACCTCCATGCTATCTCTCTGTCTCCGTAGCTATATCCTTCTTTAAGTAATAAAGTCTCCATGATTTGGGATGATTTTAAGTATTTTCTAGAAGCATCACATTCAGAATAATATTTAATGTCTTACAATTCACACAAAACATTACTTTTTCCCTTGCAACATGCATTTGAAGAACACCCAGGTTTTGGCATTACGCTTTTTCTTACTACCTCATTCCTTTTAGGAAGTAGACTGTGAATACATCCATATGTTACCAGTGATTTACCAGAAGTTAACTGAGCAAAAATATATTATAAAGTGTTTATTACAATAGCTTAATTTAGAATATCTATTTAATAAAATAAATCACATCCAAAAATCACAAAGGAAAATATAAAATTTTTCTGTCATATTTTTCAATTTCCAAAGTCATTATATTGACAGTACACACCAAAATCCTTAGTTTCTTTATAAGCAGGTGTAATTCTTTTGCAACTTTTTATGACATGTAAAATTTACATATCACTGGGTGTGGCCCAAAAACCAAAAAAAAAATACATATAAAAGAATATGCATTGTTACTTGTTTATATCATGTCCCAGTGTTTCTGTGGCTCTTCTTTGTTGTTTGGGAGAGATGTTAGGGCCATACCCAGTTTGTTCAGATCATAACCCTGACTCCAGGCTCAAGGATCACTTCTATGGATTCAGGGGACCAAATACAGGGTGTCAAGGACCAATCTTATGGCAACCATGTCCAAAACAAATACTCTACCACTGTATTATCACTTTGGCCCCATGGAGTTTCTCTAGGAAAACAGCAAAGCCTTGGCTTTATTCCTACTCTAGATAGTTCAACAGACACAGAAATGCTAAAAAATCAAAACCATCAATAGTACAAGCTTGCAAGGATTATTTTACCATGACCAGAAACATAATTGTCAAGTCACCTAAAAAGAACAAATATGAGTGCATCCTGTGGGTTTCATTTCTAGAAAGTAATAAGTAAAGGAAAACAACAGAAAGAAAGAATGTCTGACTGTAATTTGACCAATACAATTAAACTTAAAACAAAATACAAAAGGAAATTGTACTATTTCACTTAGTCCCTCAATGGTATGCTGCTCAAGTGTAGAACTACATCTTAAATATTTTTCTAGTTTATTTAACTTCCACTTGATTTAGGATTGTTCTTGAACATAAAATAATCCCATTAAATTTTTTGTGATTAAATAAATATTCAAGATACAATATAGGCCATGTTCTATAAATACATCCCAAAGATATAATTTTTATTTAGATTTGAAAGACATAAACTATTCAAAAACTGCTGAAATACTGCAAGTCTTCTCCTCATCCTAATTGATGGTTTGGTTGCAGGATAATTTTGTGAACAAGTGTGGGCAGGGGATTTATTATCTGGTATAAGGACTGCCTGAAGTGGAAGTCTAGATGCACAGAAGAAAGGGGGTATAATGAGGTTAATGGATTCAGATGGACAGGCTGAGAAGGAGTGGTCTGGAATGGACAGACATGGAAGGATTTTGGGAGACTGAAGAAAAGTATCAAACAGGATCTAACTATGATCCAGGTAGATGTCCTCTGGAGTTCGAGGGAATACTGAAAAGGGGCAATCCAAGTATCATTGAAACAACTGGAAGCTCGGAGAGAGAAAATAACTTTTACAAATGCTACCTAAAGCTTGGAAAAAAGACAATTGGATATAGCACACAAATGATATTTTAAAATACTTCCCATGGACATATTACAACTTTAGGGGCTGTAAGAAGCTTCAGGAGAGATTAAAAGAAGGGACTGCTGACCTCAGAGAATTCACAACTAGAACAAGAAAAAAAAATGAAACTCTATCCATCATGGTATGTTAAATTCTAAGACAAAGAGTATTAAGTGTTGACATATTCAAGGCCTCTTGGCACGTTTTAAAAATATATTTCACACTGAAAGGCAATGACTATTCCCACAACTCAGTGAGGGTCTTGAGATCTGGTTTCCAGAGTAAAAAGACCTGAGGGTAGAGAGATGTTTGGGATATCTAGGGAGAGCAGCAAAAACTCAGTTGCATGGTGCGAAGTGATAGCATAGTTGTAGGGTGTTTGCCTTGCATGCAGCTGAGCCTGGACGGGCCTGGGTTGGATGCCCAGTGTCCCATATGGTCCCCCAAGTCAGGAGCGATTTCTGAGTGCAAAGCCAGGAGTAACCCCTGAGCATCACCCGATGTGGCCCCAAAACAAACAAACAAAAAAAGGGATCGCATTAAACCTCACCAACTTTGATTTTGATACTTTCCCACAATGCAAGTTGCTTGGTTACATTATAGGATAGCCTTAGATTTGCTCTGGAAAATTTTTTTCATCTCAATCATGAATTTACAATGAGAATTTCTCGCATCTAAGTCAGATTATCTTTCATTTTTAAGAACCTACTATTACGGGGGCCCGGGAGATAGCATGGAGGTAAGGCGTTTGCCTTTCATGCAAAAGGTCATCGGTTCGAATCCCGGTGCCCCATATGGTCCCCTGTGCCTGCCAGGAGCAATTTCTGAGCATGGAGCCAGGAGTAACCCCTGAGCACTGCCGGGTGTGACCCAAAAACCAAAAAAGAAAAAAAAAAAAGAACCTACTATTATAAAATATATTGTCAACTTTCCAAACTGGAAGCAGTTATCATTGACTTGCATCACAAAAATACTTGGCTGAAAGACATTAAGTAATTCACACATGTTTACTTTGATTATAAATCTACTGGCTAGATTAAAAAAAGGGACAATTGAGTTAAGAAGGTAAGTGAAGGTTAATCTTTCATTATATTTTATTGCTTGGCACTTCTTAAGTCTAAGAAAATATGAGAGTTGATTTATTCTAGAAATATAGCATGGAGGTAAGGCATTGCCTTGCATGCAGTGGGACGGTGGTTTGAATCCCGGCATCCATATGGTCCCCTGAGCCTGCCAGGAGCGATTTCTAAGTGTAGAGCCAGGAGTAGTCCCTGAGTGCTGCCAGGTGTGACCCCAAAACAAAACAAAAGCAAACAGGAAAAAAGAATTTTAAGCACTTTACTGTAAATAATATATATGAAAGGAGATATGAATGTAACTGTACCCTTTTATATTTCAATTTATTTTAATCTTTTTCTCCTGTAATTTAATGTGATTTCACTCTAATATTACTAAGATGTATACATGAAAATGTATATGTCATGCAATGTCAACTACATATCTTTAATTTAGTTAAATTATTAAATCGGCATCTGTGTGTGCATGTGAAAAAATATATTAACTCAATAGCAAGGTTTAATTACTATTTTCTCAAAGGATTCAAATTTTAAGATATGTAGGGGTATTCACATTTTATAGCTGTAATATTTACCCTACATTTCATGAATTTAATAGACATCAAAGAAAATCTTTATATATAAATCTATTTATCAAAGACAGTCATCTAGATTATAATTTATTTTCAAGCTTTGCAAGTTTGCACTCTGAAGATTGGTCACTTCCATATTTAAGGTTATTTTCAAGATGATATAGAAGCATTTTGTGACCAACTAAATTTATTAATAACTTTAGACAGCATATTTGTAATTTTAGACCTATATAAGGCACACATTTTAATTATTCTCTTAAATTATTCTTGAATATGCTTTATATTTGAAAATACTAAAATTGCCACAGTTTAATTAATAATGACAGAAATTGTAGTATTCTTATTTAAGTCATAATGGGAATATTTCAAAAACATGAAAAATATTCTTGAAAAGTTATTTTCATAGGGGTTAGAAAGACTGCTAGAAAAAAGAAAACTACAGACCCATGTTAATTGATTTATGTATGTAAAACCATCCTTAATTCCTAGAATGACTTTCTTGATGAGCCGTTGGATCTTATTTGCTAGGATTTTGTTGAGAGTCTTTGCATCAGGGATATGAGTCTGTAGTTTTCTTAGTATCCCTGATGCAAAGATCCTCAACAAAATCCTAGCAAATAGGATCCAACGGCTCATCAAGAAGGTCATACAACATTACCAAGTAGGTTTCATTCTAGGAATGCAAGGATGGTTTTTACATACATAAATCAATCAACATAATATACCATGTCAACAAAAATAAAACCATCTGATCATATCTATAGATGTAGAGAAAGCATTTGATAAGACCAATATTCATTTATGATAAAAACTCTCAACAAGATGGGAATTTTCTCAATATAACCAAGGCCATTTACCACAAGCCAAGGGCAAATATTATTCTCAATGAAGATAAACTAAAAACCTTTCCTCTAAAATCTGATACAAAACAAGACTTCCAATTTTCACACTCCTATTTAACATAGTACTGGAAGTACATTGCAAAGCAATTAGGCAAAAATATATATCAAGGGCATCCATATAGGAAAGAACAAATCAAGCTCTCAATGTCTGCAGATGACATGTTACTATATTTAGAAAACCCTAAAGGCTCTACCAAAGAGCTTCTAGAAACAATAGATTCATATAGCAAAGTGGCAAGCTTCAAATTTAACATGCAAAAATCAATGGCCTTCTTATACACCAGTAATGATAGAGAATAAATGGGCACAATAAACCAATCCCATTCACATTAGTGCCACACAAACTCAAGTACCTTGGAGTCAACTTAACTAAAGAGGTGAAGGACCTATACAAAATAAAGACTACAAAACGCTGCTTCAAGAAATAAAAGAGGACACAAAGATGAGGCCAGAGGGATAGCATGGAGGTAGGGCATTTGCCTTGCATGCAGAAGGTCAGTGGTTTGAATCCTTGCATCCCATATGGTCCACCGAGCCTGCCAGGAGTCATTTCTGAGTGTAGTATAAGGAGTAACCTCTGAGTGTTGCTGGGTGTGACCCAAAGACAAAAAACAAACAAACAACAAAGAGGACACAAGGAAATGGAGACACATACCCTGTTCATGGATTGGGAGGATTAACATCATTAAAATGGTAATATTCCCCCCCCCCAAAAAAAATTGTACAGATTTAATGCAATTCCTCTAAGGATATCTATGACTTTCTTCAAAGAAGTGGATCAAACACTCCCAAAGCTCCTTTGGAACAATAAACACCCAAGGGTAGCTAAAGGAATCCTTAGAAAAAAATATCTGAGGCATCACTTTCCCCAACTTTAAGTTATATAACAAAGAAAGAGTCTTTAAAACAACATGGTATTGGACTAAAGATGAATCCTTAGATCAGTGGAATGGACTCAAGTATTCAGAGAATGTTCCCCAGACATACAATCAATCTTTAATAAAGGTTCAAGGAATGCAAAATAAAGCAAGGAAAGCCTCTTCAACAAGTGGTGTTGGGACAACTAGTCAGCCACATAGAAAAAAATGAACACAGATCTCCATCTAACATAATACATAAAGGTCAAATCAAATGGATTAAAGACCTTGATATTAGATTCACAACCATAAGGTATATATAAGAACACATAAGCAAAACACTGCATGACTTTGAGACTAAAGGCACCTTCAAGGAGGAAATATCATTGCCCAACGTGTAAGTAGACATAAACAAATAGAACTATATTAAGCCTAGAAGCTTAATATAAGCTTATATATATATTAAACTGAGAAGCTTCTGCATCTCAAAGAAAATAGTGACTAGGATTAAAAGGCCACCCATTAAATGGGAGAAACTATTCATCTAATATCCATCAGATAAGGGACTAATATCTAAGATATACAAGGTACTGATAGAACTTAATAAAAAAACACATCTAACCCCATCAAAAACTGGGGAGGAGAAATGAAGACAATACCTCAAAGAAGAAATACAGGTGGCCAAAAGGCACATGGCAAAATGTTCCACATCACTAATCATCAGGGAGATGCAAATTAAAAGAACAATGATGTCCCATCTCACACTACAGAGAATGGCACACATAACAAAGAACAAGAACAATCAGTGCTGCTGGGGATGTGAGGACAAAGGAACTCTCCTGAACTGCTGGTAGGAATACTGTCTAGTACAGCCTTTATGAAAAACAATATAGAGATTTCTCAAAAAAAAAGAGGAAATTTAACTCCCATATGATCCAGCTATTCCACTCCTAGGAATATACCTTAGGAAAACAAAAATAAAATTCAAAAATCCCTTCCTCACACCTATATCCATTGCAGTGCTATTTACAATAGCCAGACTCTGGAAACAACCCAGATGTCTGACAACATATGAGTGGCTAACAAAACTTTGAAAATATTATTATAGCAAATGGAATATTATGCAGCCATCAGGAAAACGGAAGTCATGAACTTTTCCAATAAATGGATTGCCATGAAAACTATTATACTGAGTGAAATAAGTCAGACGGAAAGAGATATATACAGAATAGTCTCCCTCATCTGTGGGATTTAAGAAAAATAAGAGATATTATTGTAATAATATCCAAAGACAATAGAGAAAATAACTGAAAGGACCAGCCCATAATATGAAACTTACCACAAAGAGTAGTGAGTGCAGTTTGCAAAATAAATACTAACAGCTCTCATGACAATGGCAGTGAATGAGAGAAAATATAATGCCTGTCTCGAATACAGGCACAGGATGGGGAAGGAGGCAGGTGGGGGACATAGGTCATGAAAGGTTGCACTGGTGAAGGGAGGTATTATTTTTTATAACAAACCCAACTGCAAACATATTTGTAATCATGGTGATTAGATAAAGATATTATTAAAAACAAATAAAATAAAGACTGCTAAGAGATGACTGGGAAAGCAGTAAATTCTATAAGAATAAGAATGTGGGGCCGACGTGGTGGCGCTAGAGATAAGGTGTCTCTGCCTTGCGAGTACTAGCCTAGGACGGACCACGTTTCGATCCCCTGGCGTTCAATTTGGTCCCCCAAGCCAGGAGTGACTTCTAAGCGCATAGCCAGGAGTAACCCCTGAGTGTCACTGGGTGTGACTGAAAACAAAAACAAACAAACAAAGAATAAGAATGTGTTTCTTCTTAATAAAATAAAATAATATTTCTTATTTGTCTACAGGTGATTAGCAGGTGCTTAACTTTCATATCAAAGACAAAAGTCAAAGAGAAATTTTATTTCACTTCAATGAAAAAAGATTATATGACTAGCTTTATAATATGCACTTGTCATTCTAGTTTAGGCTAGAATTCATGTATAACTAAATTTATGAAATATTTTTGAGATGTCTTCATTTTAATAATATTGAAATAAAAATCAAGATTTTATTTTATTTTATTTAAATACCAAGTGGAGATATTTTTGAAGTCATATTCCTTAAGTGATTTTAGTTTAGGTTAATTTATGTTGAAGTGAACATACCAGTAATTTGTGAGAAAATGATCATTTTGTACAGAATAGATTGAACTTAAAGATACACAACAAGGTAGCAATGAAGAACCAATGAGAGAACTTATCAGAAAACTGAATTGTTTGGGGGAGGGAACTAAAAGGGAGTGGATATTGGAGTTCTTGAGGAAGGGAGGGAGGTATACTGGTAAGGCGTGTGTTGTTGGAATTACTTGCTTGAGAAACCATCGTTAACAGTTTTATAAATCATAGAGGATTTAAAGAAAGAAAGGAAGGGAGAGAAGGAAGGGAGTGGAAGATAAAAGAAGGGAAGGGAAAGTAGCAGAAGGAAGAGAAAGAAGTGAAGCAGAATGGAAAGAAGGATGGAAGAAAAGAAGGAAAGAGGTGAAGGAAGGCAGGAAGAAAGAAACTGGGGAGGAAAGGAGAGGAAGGGGAAGGGAAGGGAATGAATGAAGGAGGGAAGAAGGAGGGTTAGACAGAAAGAAGGGAAGAAATAAAGGAATAGGAAAGAAAGAAGGAAGAGAAGGGAAGTAACAAAGGAGGGAGGAAAAGAGGGAAGGAAGGAAAAAAAGGAGGAGGAATTGCTTTGGTCTTTATAAATATTTGTATATGGTACACATATAAAATGCACTAACATGCTTTTTTTTTACTATAATGCTTTTTTAACATAGGAGGCTTACATATAATTTATGTACTTTGGTGTACTTAAAATCACTAAGGGATGATACTTTTTACTTGACCAATAAAAAAAGACTGTAAACTGGCTCTGAATACATAACATGTAGTTTTCATCTTCTGACAGAACAGTATATCAGAAGATAACAGAAATTGAGAATTTATGGCAGGTGTATTACTACTTAGGAACTAATCTCATCCACATGGTTGCTAATGTGAAATATGGATTTTAATAATCCTGGCTCTGTGAATTGTCTGATTCTGCCTGGTAGGAGTGTGATTAGCCACAGCCTGTATGATTAATTGAGATATACTACAACAATTATACCTCATGAATTTCAAGCCACCCAGATCATCTTACAGCTTGTATACTTTGTGCTTATCCTTATAGTTTAAAAGCATATGTCTCCTTATAGAGAAAAAAAAAATCAATGTCTTATTATGACTGGAGTTAGATACCTGTAAGATCTAAAAAAGGATACCTGTAAGATCTACTTAAAAGGAGTGTAAAGAGATAGGAATGGTATTTAAATTTCCAAGCAGAAATTATGGAAAGAGAAAATTAATAATCAATGGGTTGATATATCAATGTGCATACAGAAAATTTATACACATTTTTTGGGAGGGCCACACCTAGTGATGCTCAGGGTTTATTCCTGGCTTTGTGCTCAAGAAATCACTCCTGCTTGGGGGACCATATGGGACACAGGGGATCGAACCCAGGTTTGTCTTGGGTCAGTTGTATGCAAGGCAAATGCCCACTGCTTTTGCTCCAGTCCCAATCATACACATTTTTAAAACTTAACGGTACCTTCATCATTATGTGTTCTCTATGGTCCCCACAAGGATTAATTCCTTAGTACAAAGCCAGAAGTAACCCCTGAATATTGCTATTTATTCCCCCAAACAAAACAAAAACAGCAACAAACCAAAAAGTTGTGCATTTATGATAATTAGGGATTACAAATAATTTCTGAATGGCAAAAATTGATAATTAGAAATCTTTTATCTGGATTTGCCAGCGTGGTGGCGCTAGAGGCAAGGTGTCTGCCTTGTCAGCGCTAGCCTAGGACAGACCACGGTTCTATCCCCGGCCATCCCATATGGCCCCCCAAGCCAGGAGTGACTTCTGAGTGCGTAGCCAGGAGTAACCCCTGAGCGTCACTGGTGTGGCCCAAAAGCCAAATATATATATATATATATATATATATATATATATATATGTGTATATATACACACATACATATATATGTACACACACACACACACATATATATATATATATATGAATTCTTTTATCTGGATTCAAGTAACAATTTTTCCTGAAAATGTCAAAATGTTGTGAAGTTTTGAAAAATGGAGAGTTAACAGAAGCATGATTTTTTGGTACTAATACCTATATTTCTATTAATAATAAGACAAATATAGCACTTAGAAAAGGCAAAAGAAGGGCAAAATAATATGGTTCCCTGACTCTGTTCTTATCAGAAACTAACTAGTACTAAGCAGCTCTATAATGATTTTTAACTAGCATTAAAAATGATCAATCATAGATATATGAAGAAATTAGGTATAAACAACCCAGTAAGAACAAAGCAATGCATTAAAAAAGGCAAGTCAAAAAAATAAAGAATCAGGGGCCAGAGTGATAACAGCAATTGGTCATTTACTTGCCTTGCACTTGGCTGATCCAGGAAGAATCTGGGTTTGATCCCCAGAGTCCCATGTTGTCCCTTGAGTGCATAGCTAGGAGTAACCCCTGAGCGTCATTGGTTTTGGCCCCCAAACAAAAACAAAGAAACAAACAAAAAAGAATCAAAGAACCAAAACCAAAACCACTGTTGTACAAATTGAAAAAATGATTCATTTAAAGAGTGGTGATGAAGGTTTATGATGAATTGCCATATTTGATTTTCAAGAAAAACAAAACAAATATTTGGCCAGTATAAAAACAGGAAAATTTCATCATAATAAATATCCCTGTGATTGCTCTTTTACATGTGACACCGCATGGTTTTAGAAGCTATTTTATATTTAATATGTGTTTCAATAGAAATAGCACTGCATTATAATACTATATATTTTTTAGTTTCCTGCCACTAAAAATCAATGTAAATAAGCTACATCAATTTTTCTATCAAAAACCCAATTTACATTTCCAGGAAAAAGTGCAGACAGTAAGAAACCACAACCTACCACACCCCTGAATAGTCCTATTACTGATATTTTACTTTTAGAAGTTACATTTTGCACAAACATGAACCAATACTGATATACTCTTCTCAACTAATTATATATGTATATGTATATTAGTTTTATTTTTATAGGTTTAAAAACATTCCTTTATCTACTCCAGGATTTACCACATTACAGGAGTTACCATATTGCACTATTTTCTGTATCACTTTACCTCCTTGGCTAAGATATTTTCTCATCCACTCCTTGTTTGTGCTGAATTTGGGCAGTTTTCAAAATGGAAGTGTTTGTAGAATAATGGGGATTTACTTTAAAATACATGTATAAAATCACTGAAAACTCACTGTATTCCCAGAAGAGTTATCAACAGTTATTTCACAGGAATCACAAGGAAATAATTAGCAGCAGAAATTGAGAGGCAGGATTGGAATTCAGATAGTCTGCTACCAGCTTGCTCATAAATGCCATAATATTGCTACCCGCTCTCAATCTACTGAGCAACTATAACATAGATGGAACATGCATTTCACAAAAGTTCATGCAATTATACAAAAGTTCTGCTAACACCAAACCCAAAGTCAATGACAACAGAATCGATTTTTAATCTACAACAAGCTATAAACAGAGGGGACCAGTTACACTAGCAGTCCAGTGGGCAAATGAAGGAGATTTGAGATGCATGCTTGGAACAGGGGTGGAGGGAGGACAACAATGGTGGTGGGAATGGCCCTTATTCATCATCACTATGTACCTTAAATATAACTGTGAAAGATTCATAATTTACTTTGGTCACAATAAAAATTATGAAAAAAAAGTTCTGCTATTTATGGGCTCACTGGTAAAACTGAATGAATGGCATGCACCTACCTGTCTTCCACATTTTAGTCTTTATAAAAGTTTTGGGCCAGTGTTTATAACTGGATATACAGTGGGATCTTGAGAAACAGACTCATTGCATATAACTTGTATACCTCTAAAGCAATACCTAATCTTTCTAGGCACCCACACATAAGAATTTCAGCACCCATTATTTCCTTACTAATTTCACCTACTCTGTAAGTAAGTTTCACTTACTTACATATATGTATATAAGACTCACTTGTTTCTAATAGTGAACACATGAATTGAACAAATCATTTCAACTAATTCACATCAAGACCAGGCTTGGTGAAAATTCAATAGATTCTTCATGACCAGATATCAACACATTCTACTCCTTAAGCTTACTTGAGGTATACTATGTGTAAATCAACTATTTCCATACCAAACTTGGAGACTCAGAAATTTTATCTGCTATTAGTTAAAAAATGTATAAAATACAAATTAAAACAATTCTGTCTTGAACCTGAAAACAGCTCAGTAGTGGAGGCTGCCTTGCAAGTCCGAGACCAGAGAGCCTCAGTTGAAGACCCCAGGACTGCCCTATGGGTCTGAATGTGACTGCGGTAACTGGGAGTTCATACAGTACCTGGCACTGCCCTATGTGTGATCCATTGGCTCTGATACTGGCATTTTCAGCTCCTCAACAGTGCATGACCCAAGGAAGCCTCCAATGCCAATTCTGTTGCCAGAGAAATCATCAAGAAGGGGGCAGTTAAAATAAATAAGTAAAAATAAATAAATTGGGGACAAGTGATGGCACAGCGGTAGGGTGTTTGCCTTGCATGTGCCTGACCCAGGACGGATGAAGGTTTGATGCCCTGGTGCCCCCATATGGTCCCCCAAGCCAGGAGCGAATTCTGAACCCATAGCCAGGAGTAGCACCTGAGCATTACTAGATGTGGCCCAAAAACCAAAATAAATAAATAAATAAATAACTGACATGCTAAAAAATTGTATATGTCCCATTATATATAGAAAGGGCCTGCTAAATTTTATTGGCTAAAGTAGGGCAGTAATTTTTACTGTGGAAGAACATATTATTTTTATTAGAAACTTCTCAAATCATAAAAATGTGGAACTTCTCAACTCATAAAAATGTGAAAATACCTATAGACACTCATAAAATGCATATCTCTTTCTTTACAAAGTAAAACCATTATTTGCTATTTATTATTAACAAAGTGCCATAATTGAAATTTTGCCTACTGGCCATGGTTTCCCAACCCCTAAAACACACCTTCCCTACAAGGGTTTGTATATACATTTTATCTCCTAATTTCAAGAACACTACCATTAGTGTTTTCTCCTCATATTTGATCCTCATGCCTTCCATGTATGCTTATACTAATTCTTCCATCTTGATCATCCTTAGCTCAGTTTGAAATTTGGTGTGTTTACTCATCATGAGTCAACTTGGATTTCATCTCACTCAAAAATCTTTTTGAGATTTCACTTGCATACAGCTATTGATGTGCCTGTCACTCCAGCAACAACAAGGATTGTATCAAATCCATATTTTCTACTACCTGTAGAAACTAATTCAATAAATACTTGTTGAGATAAACTGATCTTTCATGTTATCAAATATCTTTTCTGAAAACCCCATGTTACAGTTCTTTCGATCAAATTTACAACTGGGTCTAGCAAAATCTGTGAATATATTGGCATTTGGATTTTAGAAACAAAATTCTTCTCTTTCAGGTGCTAAGTTTCAGCCTTGCTATGGTTCCCATTAGCAAGAGTCAATAGATCTGAATGACTTCTTTTCAATACAACTATACAAAAGTACACTTAGTTTTTCAGAGATATCAGTAGGTGTTTATGAATAAAAAATAAGGCATGAAATGAATTCTATGGTCAATGATGGTTGCTATTAAAGTACTATAAGTTTTAAAAGACTTGAATTACTAATGTTTTTTAAATTGCTGACAAAAATTATGTTTTCCTCAACTTATGTGATCATGGAATCATTTTACTGACCACTTATCTGTTGTGAACTCTTATCTTTTTGCCTATTCTATGTGCTTTTTTCATGAGTGAATCCTTACTATCAAATTGCTTGAAAGTTGGATTACATTGTTATTCATTCCTAGCTTCCTTTTTATAGGATTTTGTAAATAATTCATGTTCAAATGAATTTTGTATTCTTTCGTGGAACTAACACGACTTAGGATTTTTTCAAAATAAATTTCTAATAAAATTTTTATTTTATTATATATAATAATCAACATTTTCCTTTTCTGTATCCATATAAGTTTTGGTTTGTTAAAATAAAAAGCAAATACCTACGATGGATACATTAAAAACTGAATCTACTTGTGATTGATAAAATATTATATTTAATAAGAAATCAAAACATCTCTTAACTCCATCTCAAACCATCAAGAAATTCTGCAGGAACACAGTTGGCTAAATCTATGTTTCAGAATTCTGCTAACCACAGCTACTCCCCTGAATATTAAATATAAGCATGATTATCAGTGCATATAAAAGAAGAGTACAGCAACTTGGGGGTTCTTCTATTTAGGGCGGAACAATATCTAATTATACTTTTAAGTATGTTGAAAACAAAATATGCCAAGAGGGCATCTTATTAAGACTTTGCAGGTATTAAATATTTTCTATAGATAAGAAAGGCAGTAACCTGTCACCTTTGGCTAGTAGCATTATGGGCACAGAGCAACTTGGATGTAGAATTCAAGTCTGACAAGTACACAGAGCTATTGTGATATGGTGTTCATTTTTGGTAAGTGCGGGGGAGGGGGATACAATCAAGCAACTGACATGGAACTTGAGTTCTGGGAAGAGTCATAGCCAGAAAGCAGAGATAATAAACATTCAAAATGTCTACCATGGGGCTTCTCATCTTGAACTTCAAGATGAACATCTGCCAGAAGAGAGAGTGCTCCAGGCTCTAGGTTGCAAGCCTGAGTTCAATCCCTGGCACCTAAGACTTCTGTCTCTGACCACAAATAGCCCTGAAGGTTCCTGTGTACCACAGGGGTCCCTGGTAGACCCTAAACACAATTAGGGTACTCTCCACCAGTTCTCCAACTAAGGAGAAAGACAATAGAGAAATTAAACAAAAGAAAACATACAGACTTTGAGAGCATTGGTGATTCACAGAGGGGATATGGGATGAATGTGGTTAAGGGATCATTGAGTGAGGATTCCTAGGTAAAAGCTTGAAGGTAATCATGGTATAGTTTGCAATACAAGAATTATGTATGCTTTACCCGAAACATTTTTACTTTATTTTTTTATTGTAGTAATGTTGAATTATAGCACACATGGCATAAACTGCTATTTTTTTATTTTATTTTAACACCTTGATTACATACATAATTGTGTTTGGGTTCAGTCATGTAAAGAGCACCACCCATCACCAGTGCAATGTTCCCATCACCATTGTCCCAAATCTCCCTCCTCCCACCCACCCCTCGCCTGTACTCTGGACAGGCTCTCCATTTCCCTCATACATTCTCATTATATAAACTGCTATTTTAATAAAATTGTATTTTATGTTAATTTTTCCATTGATTTTTTGAAATATGGGTTTTCTTGTTTGATTTCTTGATTGCTTTCCTTGGTTTTGGGGCACACTTGGAAGTGCTCAGGGTTACCTCCAAATTGGGAGTGGCACACAGTGCCAGGGATGAAATTTGGTCACTGTTATACACACAAACCTGTGTACTAGTCTACTGGTTTCTAGTTCACTGATCTGAGACAGATTTTTTTTTAAAAAAAAGAGTAAATGTGGAGCAAAGACAACTTCATTTTAAAATGGGACTAAGTTAATGGGGTTATTAAATGACCTGTGCTTATAGTCACTAAAACAGCATGGTACTGGAACGAAGATAGATCCTCATATAAATGGAATAGTTATTAAATTAGTATACTTATAAAGTATAGCATATTGGTAGGTATCAAAAGTAATTAGCCAATAATATTTTAATCACAGGAAGTATACAGACCTTCTTAATATGATTTCAAGCATTTCAGTCATTTTAGGGTTTCCTGAGTATAATTTACAAGGGTACTAGATAATATCCAATTAATAATAGTGGGCACTTAAAGTTACAGAATTGAATTGTAGATATAGGTCACTCAATCTACTAGCTCTTCTGATATAAGAACTGGTGGAGCAGAGGAAGATGATGATCTGAACACTCTCTTCATGACCTCTGACAATTGACTGTGGAGTCAAACTGCTCTGACATTATGCTCCACGGGAGTCTGGCCATAGATCAGGGGAGAGTAATTTTTGCCTTTAAGATATTGAAGGCAGGTATTTAAGGAGGAAAATCCAAGACCTGGAATTGGCTTTCTAATGGGAGCATTGATGCTGGCCCATGATCCCAAGCATTGTTTGAACTGAGAAGCTGGGCCCTGCTGCTGAGCTGGGGGAATGTAGGAGAAACAGCAGAAAATTCAGTCACACGCTCGCCATTACAGCTATATACAAGTGCCCACACATTCCCATCACTATGTGTCCGCACGTGCTGACAGTTCTCCCAAAATATACACCAGACCCAAAGAGGCAGTAAAACATTAA
This sequence comes from Crocidura indochinensis, assembly GCA_004027635.1. Lineage (NCBI taxonomy): Eukaryota > Metazoa > Chordata > Mammalia > Eulipotyphla > Soricidae > Crocidura > Crocidura indochinensis. The sequence continues at coordinate 8,184 of PVKC010001365.1, read as the reverse complement.
AGTAAAGCTTTCTGAACTAGAAGGAAGAGATCTCATCATATTTCATGTTCAGTGAAACAGTGACTACAGGTGGTCTGAAAAAAAATTAACACAGCCTTTCCAAAACACTGGAGGTCTAGACAGAATAATTTCCTAAATGAAAAATTCTTAACTATTTTAAAAGATTAGTTTCCTGCTGGCTTAGAATAACCAGTTCAAGAAGTATATGAAGTGCCATGGCAGAATATAAAGTGAATAATTTGGAGGAATTCTCTTAGAAAAATAATCAATATGTCTAAGTATGGTGTGACTACAGACATAACCAAAATTAATAAAATATATTTTATATTCTTGGTTTGGGGCCATACCCAACAGTGATCAAGGTTTATTCCTGGATTTTAACTCAGGATTTACTCAAGGTAAATCAAGGCTCAGGAGATCTATATGGAATGCCAGAGTTTGCACCCAGGTCAGTCATGTGCAAGACAAAACTATTACTCATTGTACTCTTGCTTCAGCCCCTCTCCCAAAATTAGAATATTTTAGATAAGCAACAACTAATTCATTTCCAGTCATCCCTCAAAAAGGAATACTAAAGAGACATTCTCAAATTATTCTAGTTCCAGAGATACTTTGGGGGTAACATGGCTGTCTGGCCCACAGAAGACTCTGGTTCACTCCCCAGCACTACATAGGACCCCCTGAGTATCACTAGCTGTACCCCCACCTAAAAAAATCCTAACCAATCATTAGAGAAGCAGAGAAATTAAAAATGAAGGTTAAATAGGCAAAGAAATTTATCTAAAGTGATAGCATAAACATAGCAGTGTGACAAAGATAAAGAATATTGGAAATACATAACTACAGCCAAAATATTCAGAATAAATGAAGGTAAAGTGTTTTCATAAGGTTTGGGATAATTAATTGGTCATACCAATTCATACTGGACTTGATCCTGTGAAGGATTATGCTTTATTTTTATTATTGTTGCTATTTTAGATTTGGGTTCACAAATAGAGAACCTGTCCCTTCCTTTCACATAGTATCTTTCTGGAAGTTGGAGTAGGGAGAGTTGAGTCAAACCTAGCTTTGTGTTCACAAATCACTCTCAGAAGTACTTGGGGAACATATGTGGTTCTAGAAATTGGACCTGGGTCAGCATGCAAATCAAGTGCCTTAATTCATAAAGAATCTCTCTGGCACTTCATAGAGGCTCTGAAATTCTTCAGACTCATCACACCCGAAGGCCTACAGCACCCACTGGAGTGTCCTCCAAACACTCTGAGCATTGCAAGTTCCTTTTTTCTCTCCTTGAGATAATTTGAAGTTCATGGTTGATTCTAGTTTTTTTTTTAAAACATTTCTTGTTGAATTTATGGCTTGGCAGAAATAATGTATAGAGAGATTGAATTTAGGAGGTCATGATTCAAGAAAATATTGTTTAAAAATAAGTGATTCAATGATTCTGTCATACAGCCAGATATAAGAATCATACATCTCTAACTTTGTCATTTCACAATTTTTCACATTTTTTTATTTAGCATTATAAAGACTGTCTTTCTTTTTTGGGTGGGGGTGGGGTCACACCCGGCTGTGCTCAGGGGTTACTCCTGGTTCTATGCTCAGAAATAATTCCTGGCAGGCTCAGGGGACCATATGGGATGACGGGATTCTAACCACTGTTCTTTTGCATGCAAAGGCAAATGCCTTACCTCCATGCTATCTCTTCAGTCCCTAAAGTCTGTGTCTTAACTTCTCCTTTTAGGTAATTTTACCTGCTGGATAAATGGCTTTTAAAATATATTAAAAATGATAAAAAATGAACAAAGTTAAAAGAAAAACAAATTATTCTTGAATATGTAATAATGTGTACCCAGTGATATTTTTCATCCAGAAATGATATATTTTATATCTACTGTGTTAGGGGTACCTAAATGAATCCAAATGCCAATAATAGTATTATACAAAAAAGGAAATATAAGCATCAAAACAAACAAACAAAAAAGGCAAGAGGAAAAGTCTATGAAAGTAGAATGGAGAAGGGACTTCAGTAGTGTGGAAGATGGTCTGACTAAGGTAAAGTGGCTAGGAAAATGCAAAAATAAAAAGACCAAAAGGGAAAGTTTTGGGTAACCTTGTGTGACATTATTGCCCTAGTGCCCACTATTAGTAATTGCAAATTTATTATGAGTTAGAATTGTAAAAATAAAAACAAAACAAAACAAAAATGTGGACTGAAACTCAAAAAATTTTGCAAGTTAGGGCACCTATTGGAAAGAAATGAAATCCTGACTTAAATATGATTTTTTGGTAACATTGGATAGGTGAATTTGTGAATATTACATTCAAGACAAGAAAGCTACTTAAGATATCCTTAGTGTTCAAATAAAGAGCACATATGGCAAAATAGTCTGTCCAGTTCCCCATTACCACCCCAGGATCATGGCTGTGAACTAATCATGGGAAGGCTGGAAACTTGACTGGCATCTTAGCAGTCAATGCCCTTCAATGCTCACAAGTGGCAATATTTTATTTGGATGCATCTCTCTCCTATTCATCATAGGACACTCAACTCAGGTTGGGAGTGGACATAGTCTTACATATCTGCTGTACAATATCTGCCATAAGCAAGCAAAGGGCTTTATTTCACTCCACATACTCACCAATATCTTCAGGGTTCCTGAACTAAGCGTTCAGTGGACAGAAGACAGAATCAAGAAAGAAAGCACATTTATATCTCTCTCTATTTTATTTTCTCTCTTCTCTAAGTTATGATCAATAAAACTTAAATGACTCGAACTCAATAAAAACATTTTAGTCTGCTTCTATATATTGTACATATCAATTAATCACTGTATAACATCTAAAGCTATATTTTCCTTTCAATATTTTGTTCTGCAAATATTTTTTATTTAAGTTCACTATGATATTAAAAATAACCAAGACAGAAATCAATATCATTTTTCAGCTAGATAATGAGTGTGAATTTTTCCAATCTAGCTTAACATACCATATCTATATTTTAAATACCTTGCACCACTCTTGCATGCTACTAAAGAGCCTGAAGCAATGTGATAAGCATACAAGATCCCAGAGCTAGATGATTTTATTCATTGTAGAATTCCTTAATTTTAGCATTTTTATCTAAGCAATATTTTTTTTCCTTTGGAGTCGACTGGTGTTTAAGAATTTGACCTACAGATTCATTTTTGCAATGACACATCAAGAATTTTAGTAATTTTTAAAGCTCTTTTTTGTCTTAATACCAAATATGAAAATAAAATCTATTACATCTTCAAAGTAGTGCAGAATGAAATGTAAGTCTGCATCCCATAAAATTTTATAGTTTCCAGTTCTTGTCATTTTATGCAGGAGGCTCTTTCTATGAGTCCACATACCCTGTGCCTGTTACACAGGCTGGGGAAACATAGATACAAAAACTTTTATTTTTTGAAAAATCTCTTGAGTTGACAAAAGCATGTAACATATTTTTTCATCAAATTTGACTTCTCAATACTAGGCAGCTTCTCCATTGATTTTTACCTTCTCTATTGTTCCATTGTATATTTTATTATTTTGTCTTTTATTATTATTATTAATAATGGCTATTTCAACAGCAGTCTATGATGTTTTTAATCAGTTTCTGGGCAACTATTTTGTAAAGTTGCCAAAAACTGAGTAGCTACTCTAGAAGAATGGATGATCTTGCATGGGAATTAGGTCACTAAGTAATTATGAATCACAATCATAATAGTGGTATAGAGGTAATAATTTCATACTTAGCAGAGACTGATACTTTGTCAAGAATCTTACATATTTATTATTCTGTTCAAATATTATAATGTGCCTGCGAGGAAGAGACGAGAAGACCAGCATCTCAAACACTGCGAAAGCTTGGAAATGTGCTAAAACTGTTTGTCCAAACATGTATATGTAGAGAGACTATGCCCTACTTCACATGAGTTTGTTGCATTCAACTTAACAGGAGCCTAGTGGGAAGAAATCAGCAATGGGTCTGAGCATAGTCCTGAGTGAGTGCAGGATGCAGAACAATGTATTTGGTTTGAGGCATCTGGTCTGGACCTGTTTGGTCCCTGATGACTCGCTGGGAACTGTTTGGGTCATGCACACCCCCTTTCCAAACAAGAAAGAAAAGAAAATCAATATAATTATTTTAATTTTGTAGGAGCTGGAATGAATGCATATGATTTCTGTGAGTTCTAGTAGTATTCACACAGTTGCAGTTTAGCTTCCAGTTATTATGTGTCTTTACTTTTCTCCTTCTTGTTTCCATGACTTAGTTGTTTCCCCACCCCCACCCCCACCTCCTTGCTGGAGTTCTCAGACTTGACTGAGTAGCTACTTAGAAGTTGGAATATACAATATTTAGACCTCTAGTCTGATGCAGGAGCTATGCACTTAAAACTCTATACAACTATGCAAGTATACAACTCTTTACCACTCTGACCTTGACCTCTGCCAACAGTATTCCAAAACCACGAGCATGTGTGAGTTTGAGGGATTTTTCTTGGCTCAGTTTTTCGAAAGCAAAGCAGAAGTCATTGAAATGAGAGAAACAGGCAAAGTCAGAGTAGAAGTTATTAGATCTGTACTAGTTGTGCTATCTGCATGCAAAGCAAAGCCTTAGATAAGCAGAGTAAGAAGAAAGGTCCTCTCATTCATTGCTGTTGGACCAGCCTTTTTGGAAAACAAAATAGACATATCTCAAAAAACTAGAAATTGAATTCCCATATGATGTAGCAATACCACTCTTGGGAATACATCTTCAGGGCCCAAAAACAATGCAGAAAAATGATCTACAGTCTTATGTTCATTTATAGTACTATCTACAATATCAGAATCTGGAAACAACCTAAGTACCAGGAAAAAAAACAGTGGATACAGAAACTATGGTACATTTAAACAATGAAATATTATGTCACTGTTAGGAAAAATAAAGTCATAGAATTTCTTACATATGGATAGATATGGAGTATTATGCTGAGTAAAATGCGTGAGAGGAAGAGGAATAGACATAGAACAATCGTACTGATTTGTGGAATTTTAAAATTTAAAGATGGCAGAGTACTAATGACTAAAGACAATAGAGACAAGGGCCAGAAGATATCCATGGTAGGAAGCTTGCTACAAAGAGAAGGGTGCAAGTAAGGACAGAGAAGGGACCACTATGATTATGATTTTTTTGGAATGATCACTCTGGATAAGAACTAGGTGCTAAAAGAAGGGGAAGTGATCAGTACACCCATTCGTAACAAAATTAAAAATCACAGTTTGCAATAACTGCGTAAGCAAGGTGAAAAATCTTGCTGTCCTGTGTAGTCTTGTGTAGCTGCCCAAGCAGTCATGGAGAGAGAGCAGGTAGAGAGAGAGGGTAGAAACATCATTGCATTTTATTTCTTCACATTCCTGAAGTCAGCCTAGGAGGTTAAGAGAGAGGCCAATCTTCAGAGGCCTATAGGTCTGGCCAATCTGCAGATGCCTGTAGGGGAGAGGGGAGAGGGAAAACCGGAGAAAGGGGAGAGTGGAACTTTATCTCAGGCCTGTCCTAGCCTAGCTGGGCAGAGGGCCTAGGCCTTCAGCTCCCAGCAAGTTGGTAGGCTCTGCTCTGGTTTCTACACTGACTTCCCCAACCAATAAGTTCCAGGCTCTTTTTCTTTTTTTTTTTTTATAGTAGGGCAGTCATCAGTTAGTAGGGGGAATATCCCACTCGAGGGGTGTGTGTCCTAATCCAGCTGCCATATACACAACTTATTCAGTTAATATATGATTAACTCCCCATTTTTCAAGAAAACCAAAAGGTTTTAACAGAAGACGACCACAAATACTTCTTTGCAAAAATTCCTTTAGCCAGTAAAACAGGAATTGGAAACTTGCTTCAGCTATGACTACTGTAGTAGCCTCAGTTCTGTTATTTACTTTACAATGCAGAATGGCACACCAATAATGTCTAGAGATTCCATCATCTTAACATAATTCCTATTGGTTTAATACTGAAATAAGGAGAAATGGGATGGAAAAATTAAAGACTCCTTACTTAACTAATTTTTTTTTAAAAACTGGCAATGAAAATATTGGGGCTGAGGACTGGAGGCATTTGTAAACCATTATTTAGGAAGTTCTATTTTCACAAACATAAAATATAAAATGATACAACTAATCTCCGAGGGATGGATTTAAGGATTTTAAAAAAATGGTATTTAAGAATGTCTTCTTAAATTGTCAAAGCAGCTTAGAGACATCAGTTGTGTAATTGCCAACATTCTCCTGGGAACTAGGCAACTACGTATTTTATTATTACTTGTTAGAAATTTATTCAGTGCACAAGGTGTTGAAGGAGGATATGGCATTTGCCTCTCAGTTCTGGGGAGTGGTTTAAAGCAATTATATAAGTTCAAAGCTTTTGTTGAGGTGGAATAAAATCCCAGAATTCTAGACTGAACAAGATATAGAAGTAGAATATTCTAATGAAGCCACATCATAATAGTGTAGTGGAATCATTGTAGCTCTTTAGTTTTCAGGCTTTTCTGTTAGTTTGGGAGCACCCCAGGTAACACATGGGACTACTTCCTGTTCAGGGCTCAAAGGAATTTCAGACAGTGGTCAGATATCTAAACAGCATCAGGGCATGACAAAATACACAAGGATAGTCCTTGAGCTCTTCCAGTTGTGACCTCAAAACAAACAGCTAACAGCAATGTGAATAGTAAAAATAATAACAGCATTATGTTTATTGATTTACTCTTTAAAATGATAAATCATGTCCAGAGAGAATACTCAGCTTAATGATATTTCCTGGGACTCAACGGCCCTGGTTTGATTGCTGGCACTGCATATGGTCACCACCCAAGTGCCACTAGAAGTCCTGAGCACAGCTGAGTGGGGACTTAAAACATATGCATTTGTATTTGCTCTATTATAACTATTAGTAACTACGTGTATACAAAATATATTATTAATCATGTTTGGCATCATTTATAAAGTACAGATTCATTATCGAAAAGGTCTAACTGGTGAAATGAGGCCCAACTGAGTGGCTGGTGCTGTGATAGTGAATTCTGGAAGGGTCTTATCATCCTCACTCATCTCATTCTTCAAAATCAGTGATCCAGCACTCACATTTACAAATTTTCCTTGAATTTTTCATGGACTCCTGCTCTGTGTGTCAAGTGTGATAGAACAGATATAGTTGGCGAGGGATACAACAGATGTTTCATTTGTGTTACTATTCATTATATGCCAGAATTGACAGCCAAATCATGTGCTTTGTCAAGAACCTAAAACTCATCTATGTCTCTCTTTAGAGGAACCTGGGACTTGAAAAAAAAAAACAGTGAAACATGAAGAAAGTTAGAGCTATTTTTCTCCCAGAAAAGTCATTACAGAGAAGTTTTAGCAATAAAACCTTGCTCCTTCTCAGTCATGGAACAGCAGGAGTATTGACTACAGTCTGTGGGGTGGACCCGGACCTATGGGGACTTGCAGTAGACTCAGCCTGCAACACCAGTCAGAGGAAACATCGAGTTTATTGGCCTGCTTAGGTCATCTATACACTGAATATGCAAAATGCAAAACATTCCATCTCCCAAATGAAAACACACACTTCTTTGTTTTGTTTTTAAGTCATACCCAGTGATACTCAAGGGTTACTTTTGGTTCTGAACTCAGTAATAACTCTTGGCGGTGCTTGGGGAACCAAATGCAATGTAGAGGATTGAACCCAGGTTAGCTGTAATCAAGGCAAAAACACCCAACTTGTAGGAGAGCTCCAGGCCCCACATGCACCCTTTGAAAGGAGCTTTATATTTTCATTTTACTAGATGTCATCTCCTGGAAGTCCTCCTGGAAGTGAAAATATACTATAAATCCAGAGGAAAACTAGGATAGGCTCCATTTCCTAAAAAAACCTATTTTCCTCCATCCATCTGAGAACCAGGTACCCATAAAAATCGGAGTGGCGGGGATGTGGAGAAAAAGGAACTCTTATCCACTGCTGGTGGGAATGCCGTCTAGTTCAACCTTTATGGAAAGCGATATGGAGATTCCTCCAGAAATTAGAAATCGAGCTCCCATATGACCCAGCTATACCACTCCTAGGAATATACCCAAGAAATACAAAAATACAATACAAAAACCCCTTCCTTACACCTATATTCATTGCAGCACAATTTACCATAGCAAGACTCT